>JARUHE010338165.1:0-10587 GCA_031471125.1 Archaeomysis grebnitzkii | reverse complement strand
TGAACCAACTCTGGCTGTCTTCAACCACTGTAAGCATTTATTTGATGATCCATTTTAAATAATTGAATATTAATATTCAATGGAGGTTATATTACTTACATAGTTAATTAATTGAAAACATTAACAAATATAGCATTTAATTAAGTATTTGACGAGTTAGTGGCATATTTAAAAATATTAATACTCTGAATACAATTAAAAAATGATATACTGTAGTATTAATCTAACATCATGGATAAATTTGTTATTCTATGGATGCCCCACTGCATATACTTAAAATAATTGAAGGACCACAATTATACAAATTTAGTAAAATTGAAAAATTGGAAAAGAAAATAACTAAAAGATATTATTGTAAAAACGCGCGAAAATATTTATTAAATACAAATTAGAGCAAATGAATCTGTGATTATTTTTGTGAAAATTAATCTGTTTCCGACCACCAAGAGTGAATTTTTTTTTTGCAAAATTTTATTCATTTTCTTAAAATGTTTTTTGGTCTTCTTCTTTTTTTATTTTTAAGCTTTTTGAGAAAACGAAATGATTTATTGTGTAAAAACTAAATAATTGAAATAAACAAAACAGAAGAAAATGTTTGAAACATTGTAAATTATTGTTTATATATTTTTTAATTATTTTGAGTTTTTCATTTAATATTGTATATTTAATATCTAATGGTATATTTCAAATTAAATGAAAAGCATGTATTTAGTATATTATATTTTTATATTTTGCATTTTATGATGTATTTTACATTTCATAGTATGTTTTAAAATTTGTTTGTTTTATATTCAATGATATTTTTTATATTAAGTTTATATTACTTTTAATGATGGAATTTTACTTAATTTACGTATAATGAATTTTTTATTAAGCTGTGCTTGAAAGAAAATGGTTAATATAATATTTAGAATTATATCAAAAACTTGAACAATTTGAGAAACCTTTTTAACATACAAACACAGCTTTAATGAGTAGCATTTACTCGTACTTATTTATTAAGCTGTGTTTGAAAACCAGCCTCTATACGTGATCTCTGATTGTTGTTGTTGCATTTTTTCAAAATAATAAAAATATTAATTTTACAGAAAAGTTTGTTTAAATTAAAATGAAATGACAAGAGATTCTAAACATACAGTTTATGTTTTTTTTTAAATAATAAACATTTCAAGAGTTTTTAGACTTGGCCAATTTATCATCAAATTCATGATCAACCAAAATTTTTTTCAAGGTTTAGAGATTTTTGTGTTATAAAAAATGAAAGAAAATGGTTGATATAGTAATATAAAGAATTGTATTAAAAAAATTAAACAATTTTAGAAACTTTTAACATACAAACACAGCTTTTAATGCGTACTAGTTGTATATTTAATGGTGCTTTTTATGTTTTATAAGGTATATGTTATGTTTTATAAGGTATATGTTATGTTTTATAAGGTATATGTTATGTTTTATAAGGTTATGTTATGTTTTATAAGGTATATGTTTTGTGTAATGGTATATCCCATTGTCAGAATTCATTCATTTTTATATTAAATAATATACTTTACATCTCATTTAATTATTTTGCTATATTTATGGGTATGTTTTGTTTTTCGTTTATTATTATAATCAACAGTATATTTTATATTTATTTATTTAATATTTAATGCTATATTTTATATTTAATAGTATGTTTTATGTTTTGTTTAACTAATATTTAATGGTGTATCTTATATTTAATTATTTTATATTAAATAATATGTTTTAATTTTTTTTTGTATATAAAGCTGTATTCTAATTTTTTTATATTTAAAGCTGTATTCTAAATTTGTATTATATGTATTTTATTATATTTTGTTCATTCTATGTTAATGGTATATATTATAATTTTTTTATTAATAGTAGATTTTATATTTCAGTTATTTTATCTAATGGTATACTTTATATTGTATTTATGTTACACTTAATGCTATATTGTACATCTTAGGCCAAATTTATTTTATATTTAGTTTGGTATATTATATATTTTATTCATTTTATACTTAATACTAAATTTTATTTTATCTATTTTATATTTAATAATAAATTTTCATTTTATATTTAATAATAATTTTTTATTTGATTTATTTTATATTTAATAATAAAATTTTATTTTATTTATTTTTTATTTAATAAATTTTTTTATTGTATTTATTTTATATTTAATATTAGATTTGTATTTGATTTATTTTATATTTAATAATAGATTTTTATTTTATTTATTTTATATTTAATAATACATTATTATTTCATTTATTTTATATTTAATAATACATTTTTATTTTATTTATTTTTTGTATATAGTATTTTTCAACTTTATTCAATTTACATTTATTGCTGTCTTTGTTATTTAAGATCTTGCCTATTTTATGTTAAATGATATATTTTATATTTTTAAAAAACTAAAAAAATATATATATATAGTTATTCGCATTAACATGTGCACAACATTATCTAATAATATTTAATTGAACATAATCTTTTAATCGTATTATTTGAATTATAGAAAATAGATTCAAATGAAAAGTTTTTATTTATTTTTATCTATTAGAGAAATGTTTAATATATTTATTTTTATTCGAAATTTGATTTATTTCTACTAATTTGCTAATTAGGGTTAGTAGGAGATGAAATCACTCCGATGTTTTTATTTTTTACTAAATAATCAAGTCCTGACTTCTTTATAATCAGACTCTTGTACTATCGCCCAAGAAATAAGAGACCTCAACTGAAAAATTATCTTAAAACATAAACTCTTTAAATATTCATTCAGCTTATAAAAAGAGATAGATATTTGAATTTAACTTATTTATGGTCTGTGTTTCACAATAAATACAAAAAATAATTTTAAACTTTTTATTTGCACAGATTTTATGTGTCGAGGACTCTTATTTCTTGAGTGATAGTTCATCCGAGTGTATCAAAAAGTATGACGATCGACAGTTGCCGAAATTAAATTTTTTTAGATCATCGGATGAGCAACTGCATTCTTTTTAATATTAATTTTGTTATAAATAACTTTTCATTAATTTATACGATGCAGACATAATTATTTATTCATTAAGTTCTCAATATTTGTTAAAAAAGAAAGCTTGAAAAGTATTCTAAGACAAATTTGTTTGTAAATTTTTAACACTTTGAAATTGTGGTAAATTTTTAACACTTAGAAATTGTGGAAAACCTTTACTAAAATTAAATGAAAAAGTTTTGGTCTTTTATTTATGCAAAACCAGTTATGATGAGGTAAAAACGAGTCTTCATAGACGAGCCAATCTGATTAGCTCTTAACTTATCATTGAGTTTGCTTAGTCATTGAATAAATAGCTTTTAACTCTGCTTTAGGAATTTGTGATTTTTAAGACATGCCCCTTCTGCGGATCAAATAGTAATAGACACAAACTACAATTGTTGTTTCAAACGAAACGACAATAGAAAATATCCCACATTCAAATAACATATAGAGCTTGCCTTACTGTGCTATTGTCGATCCAAGTATAAATAATAATTTTTATTCATGGAAATGAAATCACAAATAGTGACTTTATAAATACAATGAAAAAACATTTAAATATTTACAAATATACGATATGTTTTGTTTGTAAGTTTAGTGTGCCAAAAAACTGCTTGGCTCAAATACAGAAACTAATATGGTAAATATTTCATTACATGAACATTCAATACAAATCTTGATTTTTATCATAAAACGTTTTTACAAATTATACTTAAATGAAAACAGTATAACTCCATACATAACAAATTAAAGCTTTATTTACCCTACCTAGCAAGGTGAAATTGAGAGAAAGTTTTATAATCATATGTCGTGTTGTTCTGATTTTTATAGACGAGGCCTGCAACAAAATATATTACCAGGATATCTTCATCAGACCTCAAGTGTGAAAAAATTAAGCTGTGTTTGAAAAACTAGTTTCAGTAACTTCCCTTTTATTGTTGGTGTTGTTGTTTTTGTTGGTGTTAAGGTGGTGAATGATTTATGGACTCTACCTTAATTTTGCCATTTTTTCAAAAAAATAAAAAAATAAAGAACATAACATTATCAGTGGCGTTACTTAAGATTTTTTTTGTGAAATCAGTATTTACTTATTGAAACATACATTTTATAAGAAAGTTGAAATTCATAGTTAATCGTTTATATTTTAACGTTTAGAGAAAAGTTTGTTTAAAACAAATAAAAGAACTGGAGATTCTAAGGTAGACTTCCTGATGGACTTTTTTTTTGCGAAAAAATTATATTTTGTTAAATTATAGATATTTTAGGAATTTTAAAACTTTTTTTTAAAGGTTTAGAAAAAATTTATTGGAAGCAAATGAATCAAAAGTGTTAATATATTTATGTTATATATATATTTATTAAAAAATTAAACAACTTTGGAAACTTTTTAAACATACAAGCACAGCTTTTAATTCGTAGCATTTGATCGTGCTTGGTATTATAATTGTAAGTGAAGCGATGCAAAACGATATCAATATTATTAATAACAGCACATTAAAAGCTCTGACTATTATTACTAATATTCCGTTCAAACTATAATAATGTAAGCAAATAGTAAAGATATTCCGTTTGTTAATGTGTTATGAACAAGCAAATATTAACCGTGTCTCATAAAAAAACTATGAAAATAACTTATTTTAATCATTTTACACTAAGTATAATATATTACATTATATTCTTATGCATAATGTTATGCATATAAATTTATATTATAATTTTGTGCATAATATAATGCAAGAAACATAATTTGGAAAGCATGAATCACCATAATGAAAAAGCCAAGTTTGTCGGAAGCTGCCAGACGCGCTCATAAATAAGGGCAACGCTACTGCTGACGTATCATAAGCCTTGCGCCGGAAATTAACGCCTTCCTTCTAGAGCCCTTTTATTCGATGAAATTTTGATAAATTTCTGATACGGTTCCATTAATTTGCTTAAAATAAATTTAAAAATAACATAAATGTTGAAAATTCTTGTAAAGTGTGGCCATTTTTTATTTTATTAATGAAGGAATTTTTGTACGATATGTTTTTTATAGTGTTGTCATTTGTTTTTTACATTGACTTTAAAAACACCCCCCCACACACACACCCACACATACAAACGCACACACACCCACACACATACACACACATAGCACACACACACACACACACACACACACACACACACACACACACACAAACTCACACACACCCACACATACACACGCACACACACACGCACACAATTCCCATTGTATAATAAACACAAAGCCCTTCCACCAAAACTGGATCACAACCGAGCTAAATTTGTATTCCCATTTGATAAACATGTCCGTTTTATATGCAGTTCTGTTCTCGTAATTGTGCCGAGGCTGTTATTAGGGATGCAAATGAATCTTCGAAACTAATTTCCTTTAATTATATATTTGATGTTCAATGACCTGTGAATTATTAGACCACATATGCTGATTACTTCCGTTATTGCTGTAATTGGTTTAAATGAAAGATATTTTAGTTCTTAATCACTTCAATAAAGAAATGGTGGAAAAATTATACGTTGTTCGGCATTTAGTCTTTGTTTTAAACATGATTTGGTTGGATTCTTACCAATTATTTTAGTGGTATTTAACTAAAATTAAATTTTGGTTAATTAATTTAGATAATATTTAATTTAGCAGAGCTGTATTATTTCACAAAGTATGAAATAGTGTAAAACACATTCATGATTTTATTTTAGTTTGTACTTCTTGACCATCATACTTACACAACGGACAAAGGCCGGATAAAAACATTTGGTTAGTAGAAACTGCGGATTTTTTTTATGGATCAAGTTTAATGCTGACAATATTTTTGTGTCTATGTTAAAATATGTTTGAAGTTATACATTGAATATGAATAAACTGTTTACAAATATTACTGAATCCAGCACTCTTATATATAAAAATACATTTTTAATTAATTTTATACAATACTCAACTTTTTTTAATGCGATATGACACTTTACCTTTTTTTAAAAACATCTTGATTATCAGATAGTTATATAATTTTTTAACACTTTTACTCTACCTTGTGTAAAACAAAAGAAAAATAAATTGTTATGAAATAGAAGCAAATATTGCCAAAGCTTATGTAAGGAATCACATAAACAAAAATATAAATTATCAACTACAACTTCACATAAGATCTTTGGCAATAATGGCAGTCGAACCTTCAATATTAACTCGCTTAAACTTCTCGCAAGAAAGTTTCCGAAATTATTCATAACCTTTCGTACAAATTCTATTTGATTTTGACGTCTTCAATCTACGAATCTTTATTAACTTGCAACGAATGACGTTTTATTTGATTTTTAACAAAGTTTTATTGTCCTTTTCTCAACTTTTTACTTCTTTTTCGTATAGACGAAGATTTGATTTTAATAAAACATATAAAATATCAAATTAAATCCACATCATCATTTTCACCTCAAACATTTACTTAAATAACGATGATAATATTAATAATTATACATTTTTTATATATAAATAAACAAATTTTGCTCTATTCAATCTTATAGCAAAAAAACTGAACATCATTAATTTAAGCAATTTAAAATCTCTTGAATGTAGTGAATTTTGAGACTTTTATTTCATTAAGGAGTGATTTGCAGATTTGTAACTTAATCTAGAATGATTATTTTTTTCAAAAGTGTTTTGTTTTTATATTTTAATTTGTATTTAGTTTAAAAGTTAATCTTTAAAACAAAGAGTATGCAATATGAATTTACAAATGTTTCATTGATAACCACTAACATGGTTGATTGTAAATTAAACTGAAAAACGTAATTTTTATAAAGTTTACAAAAAAATTACCATTATTTATTAATAAAAACATACAAAAAATACATTCTTACCAAACAAATGACGCCATCTTAAACTACTAAGAATCTTGATACCATTATAGTAATGTTATTGCATTAATCCCATTATATTATTGCAATTTTATTAATATGTATGTATTAGTTCTATAGTAATGTTTGTACTCTATGTATTAGCATTTAATTTGGCAAAAATGAAATAAATTTACAAAACTGCTTTAATCGTCGGAACTCCTATGAAAATATTATTAAAATTTAATTATTTATGTTAATTCATGCAAATGATAAACTTCATGTTTCACTGAATTTATTAGTTATATAATTATTAAATAAAATTCGATTATTTATGTAAATTTAGATCATATGAATGCTTAAGTAATTTGGCTTATTATACATTGTAATATTTGCAACATGTTTTTTTTTCTCTGATAATGATAATGATAATGATAATGAATATGTTTATTTGGCCATACGATTACAATAAAATATTGACATTACAATTGAAAACTTAGAACTAATAAATTAGGCTTAGCCCAATGAGTATTTAATACTCTTATAGTACTGCTCTACACAAAATTATTTTCTTTATTGAACATATATAAAAAAAGACAATCAATAATAAACAATATCACATAACATTCGTTTATGTATAGGATACACTTAATATCTAAAACATTTAAAAATAATCAACAGTAATCAATATCACACAAATGTCTACCTTCAAATATATAGCTATTTACAAAATAATATAATAATTATAATTTCCTATTTAATTAATGTCATTTGAATTTTATTAATTACACCATTTCTACATCTACAACTAACTTAAGAGTTTAATTTCCAATATATTTCATTAAATAAAACAATTTAGACTGATTTTTATGTCTGCAGCTAAACTGTTCCATATCTGACAAGCATTATATGAAATACAATGCAATCACTGTTCAGAAGTGATCCGAGGGGTTCGCAGCCGTAGGGGGTCTCTCATGGTCAAGGTATGTATATTATTTGCAAATTCAAAGTTAATTTAGGATTTTGTAATCTTATTTTATATTTTATAGATGAGTTGAGGAGTACACATGTAATTAACTTTGTCAATAATAAGTATTTTTAAAGATGCGAACCAGGGCTCTGTATGAGCATGTCTGTTACTATAAGTCATGGTTCTTATGATTATTTTTTGGCAGATAAAAAGTGGTCTTAAATGGGTTTAAGGGTAGATCCCCATACAACATTAGCATCAGCAATACGAGAATGTATAAAAGCATTATATAACAATTTAAGGGTTTCTTCATTAAATAAATTGCTTATGAGATATATAGTACCGTTCAATTTACTCAAATTCGACACCACATAATTTACATGAGGTTTCCAACTTAGTTTTTCAGTAAGTATTACATTAAGAAACCTGCACTTATCGACTTGTTCCAATTTATAATCATTTATAATCAAGGAGTCTTCATTCACTACATTTTTATTTTTACTGGTAAGTATCATATAGTACGATTTTTTTACATTGAGTGTAAGTGTATTGGACACTAGTCACCTATGAATATGCATGAATTTTGCATTTTAAATATGGCATTATTAAAATATTTTTTTGATATCATAACCCACGAATCATCTGCATATAAATACATTTTTAACTTTGTTGATGCATGAATTATGTCATTGATGTATCTATAAAATAATTTATTTAGTGCAAGTAAAGCAATACAATATTAAATAACAATTATAAATAAATAAACGTGAAACTCTCTTTTCATAAACTTGAAAAAACTGAAATACCGCACTTGACCTATAAGTGAAGCGAGTGTTTTGAAGACGTTTGTTTTATGGCCGTCTATATAAATGCAATACCAATATGGCATTATTGGCATTATTATGTGGATCTGAGAGACGGTTGGAAAAACTAAGACATGGTGGAAGCAAATGTTGGCGAGGTTTATTAATGGTGATGACTCTAAAAAAATATTAGAGGATGCACCACAAAAAGAATACCTGAGCTTTGTAGTATAGAATGTCAGCAGTGCTTAGTTGATGAATCCATGATGTGTTGTAAGACGAGGACGTCCATGTTGCATACAATGACACCCTACGGAGAGAAGTTAAAAATCTATAAAATGGCACTTTATGAATAGAAGTTGAGTACATTTTAATAAAAGTTCATCCTACAGATAGAGGTTGAGCATGTTGGATAAAATTGCACCCTGCGAAGAGAAAGATTGAGCTTTTTAAACAATATGACACCATACGGAAGGAAGTTGAGCACGTTCCATTGAATTACTCTTTATGGAGAGCGGTTGAACACATTACAAACATATCGCCATCAGAAGAAAAAAAAGAATTGACCATTTGTTGATGGATGAGGTAATATTAATAGCCATGCATATAGTTTCAATGCTGAACCAGAAAATCTTTATAAAGAAAGAACTTTATAAATATGAATTTGATAACAACACTGTTAAGAAACTAAAGATTTTATTCCATTGTTACATCCGTTCAGTATTGCATTGTTATTTTATGTTAATCGTATTTATTTTGTATTAGAACACATTTTCATTCACCACTATTTATGGAGTAAATGACTGGTTAGAAATTAAACAACTATGTTTTTCAATGCTATAGTCAATGGTGACAATTATGGACAGGTTTGGTTTGGTCTAGTTTAGTCTAGTATAGTCTGGTTGGATTGGGTTGGGTTGGTTTGAGTTAGGTTTTTACCAAAACAAAAAAATACTTAAGGGTTACGGAATTGGTGCACAACAAAAACAAAGTTTTCTTGTAGTAAAATAACAATATAAAATCTGTGAAGCACATCCATTTTTCTAAATTCACAATAACTAAGCATTAAAAAGTAGTTAAGTTACGAAAATAATCGCTAATGACCATTAGGATATACAAAAACAGGGCTAATCAAAATTATAAACATAAAAAACATTAATTAAAACTATCAATATGCAGTTATTTCGAATAAATTATGGTAATCAGGACTCCAAACTCAAATTGTATAATAAATGGATAAAACTTTTCAAATATGCAAAGTAGTTTCTTGTCTCAATTTTGCTAAGTTTAATAATCGTTTTCTGTAATTTTTGCTTTCCGTGTTTTTATTGCTGTCTGTTTTTTTGTTCTTCTAACAACATTGTATACATTTGTGATTAGTTTGTTTGAAGAACATAAGTTTTCATTTTATGTGTGCTTTGTTTCCTTAAAGAACATAAGCTGTCATTATCTGTATGTTTTATTTTTAAAGAACAATACATTTTAATTATCTGTATGCTTTGTTTTTTAAAGAACAGTGCATTTCATAATCGGTATGTTTTTGTCAAGCGAGTGAAACGAAGCTAAGACATAGGTGTTACTTTTCCGTCGTCGTCGCCGTCTTAGTCTTCGTCTGCGTCTGCGTCTGCATCTTCGTCGACGTCCGGACATTCAACAAAAGGTTCAACTTTTTATTTTCTTAATAACTTGTTTGTTTTTTAGTATTTTTGCATCAATTTTTCTCAGATCTGGGCAATCAATATGCTTACAATACAATGCAATGGACTTTTTTTTCTTTTTTTTTAATTTTCACTTTTTTTCTTATTTTAGGTTAAAATAAGGAGAAATAATTTGTAAATATTTTACATTCAACAAAAGGTTAAAATTTTTATTTTCGTAATAACTTGTTTGTTTTTTGATATTTTTGCATCACATTTTCAGAACTGAGCAAT
>JARUHE010338143.1:0-10588 GCA_031471125.1 Archaeomysis grebnitzkii | reverse complement strand
TATCACATAATTTCATTTGACCGTTCATGCCAAAAAATTAGGTCAAAATACATATTAATATATATTAATATGTTGGGCCACAAAATGCCGCCCCCAAAATTGTGCCGTCCGGACCGCCCCCGCCCCCCCTCCGGTACGCTACTGCTAACATCCCCATAAAAAACATGATTTATCCTATCTTTTCAATGGGGCTTGTTGACTGGGGAGTCTTATGGTTTTCCTAATAAATAAATGTTCATAAATCCAAGGAAATACATGCTCGTAATAATTATTTCTTTCATAAAATTGAATTTCAAGTCACCCTCTTTTACTGTTGGTATTCATATCTTTTTATATTATGTTTTTAATGATAATTCCTCATTACCTCCACTTTTTTCTTTCTGCTTATCATAACTTTCAAATGTAAATAAGGTTTGCATTTCATAGTGTTGCTGCATCTTTTATTTTTTTATTTAATACTTAGTGAATCAACCAGCTTTATAACTTATAACGTTTATATTTAAAATGTTTTAGTCTTAGGCTTATAAACATGAAGAAAATTTTACTCATCATAGAACATGCTGGAAGTAAGTGATTATGAAATATATATTTCAGATATTGTGAACCGTTTGATGACATTGTTGCAGTAATCAATAAAAGTTTGGTGTCTTGTGGTGAGCTGCTCGAGCTTTGGCATGATACTCAAGAGTCATTTTTCTTATTGCTTTCACCTGAGGTACAAGGTGGTATACCTGACACAGCCAACATATTCCCAAAATATAGACAGGTACTTACATGTTTTCATGCAAAAAAATATTCAGATTTTTTTGCATATTATGTATGGTTTTATCAATGATTTTGAAAAATATTTTGTTCTATAAACCTCATTATAAAGAAGTCGATTTTCCCTTAAAGGCGTTGTGATATGTTCTAGTTGCTTGAATGAATATCTTAGCTTTATAAATCTTATTATAATGAAGTAGATTTTTCCTGAAAGGTGTTGTGATATTTACTAGTTGCCAGAAAGAACATTTGTTGTTCTACTATAAGCTTCATTATATTGCAGAAGATTTTCCCTTAAAGGTGTTGTGACATTTTCCAATTGCTTGAAAGAATATCTTAGCTCTATAAACCTTGTTATAATGAAGTATATTTTCCCTTAAAGGTGTTATGAATTTTATTAGTTGCTAAAAAGACATTTGCAGTTCTATAAGCTTCATTATATTGCAGAAGATTTTCCCTTAACGGTGTTGTGATATTTTCTAGTTGTTAGAAAGAATCTCCTAGCTCTATAAACCTTATTATAATTTGGTAGATTTTCCCTTAAAGGTGCTGTGATATTTACTACTTGCTAGAAAAAAAAATTTAACTCTACAAGCCACTCTGTAATGAAATATATTTTTTTAAAGTTTCGTGCTATTGTCTAGTTGCTAGGATGAACAGTTTTAGCTCTATAAATCTCATTATACTGGAGTATATTTTCCTTTTAATTTGTTGTTGTTTTTTCTAGTTGCTAGAAAGAGCATTTTTAGCTCTATAAACCACATTATATTGAAGTAGATTTTTCCTAAAGGTGTTGTTCCTGAGAGCAATCTCAACATGGAACATACCTGGTCCAGATCCATCTGCCAACTCGGCCCAGTTCCAGTCGCGAGATCCGGCCCGGCCTATATTTGCACACCGGCCTGTAACTGTGCCATATGATGTTGCTCGTCTTCAGCCGTACCGTTGCCAGAATAGTACCGTAGCTTGGCCACTGGCAACCATATTAGCCAGTTTTGAGCCATACTCATGCCAGATCAGCCGTATTGAAACCAGTGTCGATCCATATCTTAGGAAGCTTGTAAACAGTGTTGGGCCTACTTTGGCCCAGTTTGTAGCAACATTGCAAAAAAGTTTCAATTAACATTAAATTAGTTAGACATTACAATGTTAACCAAGCTCGGTAATAGATATTCTTTCTTAGTGAGTATCCATGTTAGTCGTGTATCAAGCCACAGCACCCACTCAATTGCTGTTGTTATTGGGTACGGTCGGATGCAGATGCGGATGCTCATTTGCCTAGTCAAAACTACGAATGCATCGACCCATAGATGCATATCGAGCTGATTTACGCATCCGTGCCTCGTTGACTGTGGTAAAAAATTTTATGAACACCATGTGTTCATAGTTTTATTTAAAAAAAAACTTTGCTATTGAGGGGAACATCTTTATTTCTTATGAAATGAATACTTAAATACGATACAAAACGAACGTGCACTTTAAAATATAAAAACTTTTTTTGACAGAATGCCAAAAAATCGAACGACTGATTCAGTTTTTACCACAGTCAACGAGGCACAGATGCGTAAATTAGCTTAATATGCATCTGTGGATCAACGCATCCGTAGTTTTGGCTAGACAAATGTGCATCCGCATCTGCATCCGACCGTAATTATTAAAGTCAGCAATAGCAGTTTTATATAGTTCAAACTTTGGTGCCGCACTTGACGGTTTACTTTGCTCTTTAGTTGAGTTGATTGTTTGCATTACGTATACCATGATGCTTTAGTGGTATGTTTGCATAAACATTTATCGCAATAAACTTTCATAGAAAACGATTTGTATGCATAGCTTAGGTAACTTTTTCTTCTTCTTTGTTTGAGGCCAATTTAAAGAATGGATTATTCTTCAAATTACAAGCTTTGAGTGAGGGAACATAATTGTACATTCAAAGTCACGTCACAATTATTTTAATTTGGTATACTGTATTTAAAATTCCCTAAAATATTATGCATGTTACCAAGTCTGGTTATAATATGGTTTAGATATGGGCTAAGATTGCAGTCTCTAACTAGTTTAATAGGGATTGAAACTGGCTAAGGTGTGGTCCAGCACTGGTTGTGATGTGGAATTAAATTGTTTTAAAGCTGGCCGAAAGTAGGCCAACAATGTTTTTAATCTGGCTCTAAACTGGCCGAAGGTAGGCCCAACACTGTATGCAATGTGGCTGAGATATGGCTTGATACTGGTTTCAATATGGCTGAGCTGGTATGAGTATGGTTCAACAACAGCTAATACGATTGAAAAATTACAAGCTCCATCCTGGCAAACACAACAACAGTATGGTTGAATAACGGCAACTGGAGACGGCCCAGATCTGACCCGTTGTGCAAATGTAGGCTGGCCCAGATCTGGAGACCAGAATTGAGCCCTAGTTGTAATAGATTTTCCCTTAGGGTGTTGTGATATTTTCTAGCTGCTAGAAAAAATATTTCTAGCTCTATAAGCTTCAATATATTAAAGTAGATTTTCCCTAAAGGGTGTTGTGACGTTTTATAGCTGCTAGAAAGGATATTTTTAGCTCTATAAGCTTCATTATTTTCAGATAGATTTTCTTTTAAAGGTGCTTTACTATTTCCTAGTTGCTAGAAAGAAAATCTTTAGCTCTATAAGCTTCATTATATTGAGGTGGATTTTCCTTTAAAGGTGCTTTATTTCCTAGTTGCTAGAAAGAACCCAGCGAAGACCGTTTATCAACGAGTTGTCGAACACGGTTGAATACGTCACCGAAGTCAAGGAGTTGAAGGTCGCGACGAAGAACCTTCTGAAGCAACTCGGCGAGGTTCTGTCCACGCATCGGTCGGTCTGTCCGCGACTCCACCTCCTCACCAATCTCCAACTGGCCTCGCTTGTCACAAATGTTGCGCCGGCTGAGGAGCTCAACAAATGTGTGCATCAAGTATGTTGCTTGATCATGATGATGATTTATGTGTTTGTTTGTTTGTTTACCTGCCCATTTTTCTATATTCATTGTGTCAAACATTTAGTGATAGGCTTAACGCCTGGTCAATTCTATAAGGCCCTCATTTTGTGAGCATTTAAACTATAGTTTGTATATTATAAATATATGAAACAGTTTTAAAACATATTTTCAATTTTATTGATGTAGGTAATTATATATTTCCAAAAAATATATTTGTATAGATTCAAGTTTTTCAATTTTTAATGTTTTGAAAATAAACATTTCCGTGAGACTTATCAATTGATCATCTGAGTTTAATAACTTAGTCAACCACAATCTATGTAAACAAAAACAACAAAAAATAATATAGTTAATATAATTTGAACAAATATGCACTTTTTCAGATTTTTAACAACGTTTCATCGGTGATGATAACCAACGGCAATCTAACCGGACTGAAGAGTATCGAAGGAGAGGAACTGAACTTCGAAACGTCCATCGAAATTCTACCCAACGAAGAGGTGAGCATCGGAGTTCAAAATTTGATCGAAACGTCCACGAAAACCGTGAGGAAAAAAGTCCATGAAGCGATCAAATATCTGAAAGTTAATGACAAATTGAAGTGAGTTGAAACAACAAATTTATGAACTTATGCATGAATTAAATTCTATTTTTTATCAACAGTATGAATATAAAATTATTGCATTTACTCATTACATGATAGTGTACACAAAGACACTTATAATTATATATTTTTAACTTACATATGTTTTGTATAAGGCAGTTAAGACAGTTAAGAATTGATTGTATGTAAATAAGTTTAAGGATAGAAAGTTCTGAAATCTATGCTCGCTGAAAAGTAACTATAATATTTATATTATTGCTTATTGCATTTTTATTCTTTTATTCACTCAAATTTATTTAAAAATAATTGGCATCACTTAATGCTTTTCAATTCACATACATTTTTTTTTCTTTATACAATAGTTACATTTTTTTGATGTTACAATAGATTCTTAAAAATATTGTATAACAAAAAAAGGTCAATATAACATTTACGTAAAAAAGCTTCATATAGTCCTCATTCAAAAGAGTAAATAAAAATAAAGTATAAATAATATATAATCTTTACATAAAAATAAAATATACTGAAGTAAAAGTACAATGTAATACTTACGTAAAAATACAACATGATAAAGTAAAAGTTAAAATTATATAATTTAATATAATCTTTACGTAAAAACACAAGATGATAAAGTAAAAGTTTAATATAATATAATTTAATATAATCTTTACGTAAAAACACAATATGATAAAGTAAAAGTTTAATATAATATAATTTAATATAATCTATACGTACAAACACAATATGATAAAGTAAAAGTTTAATATAATATACTTTAATATAATCTATACGTAAAAACACAATATGATAAAGTAAAAGTTTAATATAATATAATTTAATATAATCTTTACGTAAAAATACAATATGATAAAGTAAAAGTTTAATATAATATAATTTAATATAATCTATATTTTTTTAATAAGAACGAAGAACGTTAAATAATTGTTAAATGTTTTGCAGCAAAAACCTTTTAACAAGTTTTATTACGTCCGCTGTCGTTGTTGCCTGGAAGTTATGGTTCACTGCTGACGTTGAACTCGCTTTTGACTACTTAAAAGAGGTCAGTTTTGCTATGTTATTGTTTGGTTAATTTCAAAATAAAATTCTAACAAATCAATGAAACGATATTTAAAAAGGTATTGAAAATAAAATTATAACAAATCAATGAAATAATATTTAAAAAGTTATTGAAAATAAAATTCTAACAAATCAATGAAACAATGTTTGAAAAGTTATTGAAATATACAATAACTACACAAAAGGTTGGTTTGTTTTAGGGCAACAAATTGGCTTTACGAGAAGTTTATGATCGCATCAACGATGATATAAATACGTTGATGATAATCATGGGACGAATCGCCTCTGACCATGCATCCATAGACGAAGATGTAAGTTAAAAGTTCTTTAATTCTCTTCTCAATGGGTTTGTTAGTAAGTAAATATTAATTAATTTACAATGGATATGGTGTTTGTTGAGACCAAAAACGTACAGTCCATTCAATGGCATTCCAAGGTATCCATGCATTATTACATTATTCTATCATTACCGTGAAACTCCTGAATAATAAAACGTAGAAAGTTCCTAAAACGTAGAATTATGAAACGGAGAAATCCTAAAACGTCCACATCATTTCTATGTATACAAAGAAAACATGACACAAAGGCAGGGGTAACGGTGTTAAATCGATATGCCCGAAACGGAGGTTTTTCCTATAATGTAGAAACATTTTGGTCTATGTTTCAGGAGTTTTACTGTAGTTAAATTAAACAATGATGAAATTTTATTTTCAATTTTTTTTTATAAAACGTCAAAGTACAACAAAAGACCTTCATGTTGACCATAAACAAATATTTCATAAATAAGTCTGGTTGACGCTTGGTATTATATGCAAAGCCCTCTTCTAGTAGGCTACTTCCATTATTATAAATTATTATAACTATCATAAATTATTATGAATTGTTATAAATTATTATAATTATTACAAATTGTTATAATTATTACAAATTATTATAGATTATTACAAATTATTATAGATTATTATAATTATTATAAGTTATTATAAATTATTACGAATTGTTATAAATTATTATAATTATCACAAATTATTATAGATTATTACAATTATTATAAGTTATTTTGAATTATTATAAATTATTACAAATTATTATAGATGGTTACAAAATATTATAAATTGTTATAGTTGTTATGGATTAATATAATTATTACAAATTATTAAAACTATTATAAATTGATATGAATTATTATAAATCATTATTAATTATTATAATTATTACAAATTATTATAATTATTACAAATTATTAAAACTATTATAAATTGATATGAATTATTATAAATCATTATATATTATTATAATTATTACAAATTATTATTCATTTGTATAATTCTTATAAATTAAATCAAAATATTATAAATTATTACAAAGTGTTATAAATTATTATAATTTATAATAAATTATTATGCATTGACATGAAATCCTGAGCGAACGCAAACAACCCAGTCATAAATTATCGTCGTATCAACTGTAAAACGAGATACCTTAGAGTCGAGACATAGTCGATTTAAGCATTTTTGAATACTTTGTGAGTACCATTCAATTACCTTTTAAGATATAAATGTCCAAAATTGGAAAAAAAACGACACTAAATTTATTCAACTGTTTAAGTATTTTTTTGGGTTTAACTCTATTCAAAAGTATGCCAATAAGCAGAAACATCGAGTTTTGACAGATAACAGTAAAAATAAATATCATAAAAAATTCAGATGTTAATTGAGCGATATTTGGAGATGAAAAACTACTCTAAATACTTTCATTTTTAAGCTGGAGATCAAAAGCCATACTAATACAACACTAAACCGCTCATTAATATCAAAACAGGTTGAAAATTCGACGATAATTTTCGACTGGGAATGGTAGTTAAGCTTATGAAATAAAATCAAAAGTTAGTTATTGAAAAATTCTTTCAAAATTACTATAAAAATATTTGAACTATTAATTCTAATTCCAAGGCGGCTGGACACGAAATTTCCACGGCAAGAACTGCCTCAGAAACGAAACGGAGTTGGAAAACTACGTCTGGATCCAAAAGGTCTGCCATGAAGGACCCATCCTTGCACTCTTCTGGCCTTGCATCGGACAAGGCCTTGCCTCCTGACTCCCATCTGCAACCTTTCCTGCTCGTCCTGCTGCACAGCAGAGAGATTATGTCCGCCCTGCTGGAGGAGAAAGCAGGTAACAGCGATGCTAGCGTCCTCTGGCAACTGCAGCCTCATTACCACTTTTCCGCGGACACCATCTCCACCAAGATTGTCATATCCGCTGCCTACAGCCTGATGGATTACGGCTACGAATACCGCGGTTGTGGCAGGGACGATGTTGTGCTCCACGCTGTGTCTGAGCCGTCCCTCATTGCTCTGCTCCGTGCCCTTGCTGACCACACGACTGTTTCCCTTTCGGGTCCACAGAACTGTGGCAAACAAAGTCTCATTGAAATGGCTGCCAACATTTGCGGAAGACTTTGCATCACTTATACCTTGAGTTCATTGACTTCATCGAGGTTGATCATCAGCCTATTGCAGGGCTGCATCATTACCGGGTCATGGCTAAAAGTGCGGTCAATTGAACAGGCTAACCAGACGGTGCAAGCAACCCTCACCGAAATCCTACTGACCCTAAGGCGTGCGCACGCACACCCCCAATCGCCACACGTCATCCGCCTGGGCGATGAGGAAATCCCTGCCCACGTGGGTGCGGGAGTGGTCCTCGTGCGAGATGAGGACGAGTCCACTCGAGTAGACAAAGGCTTGAAGCAAATGTACAAGCCGTTGCCGTCTTCGCTTTTGTGTTTGTGCCGACCTGTTTATGTGGACAAGCCACCTTTCACTGCGCTTATATACACATGGCTGCTCGTGTACAATGTTCCCAAACTCAATGAAGTTTGTTCGCTTATTGAAGAGGCGATGCGATATTCCATCTATCCTTGCCACAATGAAGTGGTCGTCAGTCCACACCATTTGTTGCGTCTGACTCTCAGTCTCCTTTCGGATCTGCATGCATGTGAAGACGTTTCTCTGATGAATGCAATATTGTCTGCTTATAGGTATGTGTGTCAAGGAACTTCTTACACTTGGCTTTGTTTAGTTGATGTATTATGACATTGTACCCACTTATTAATCCTCTTCATTTCTAAAGTTTCTTTGTGTTTTCGTTATTTAGGAGACATATGAGCAGCAGAATACCTCAAGATATTGTTTCTGGAATGTTATCCGCCTTTATACAAATTATTCCAGAAGACTTAAGAGATGTTATGGTAGGTATTTAAATATATCGTAACGTGATAGTTGACATTTTTAGAACTACGTATATGGTAAAATCATGGTAGCAAATAACATGCAATAAAATGCAGTTAACAATGGCATACAACATTTAATCTTAGCATGTATATTCAAAAAAATGCTGTAAAACATTAAAATAATTCTTTTATCCTTTTCAAAACCTTTATAGTATTATGAATGTACCCTAATGATTGAAAAGAATATTGTTCTTTCTTTGTACCCCATCAAATATGGTAGAAATAAAAATAATTAATTTTTCAATTTGGATCAAATAGTATTAATGGAAATATGATTCAAGGAGGAAGAGGAGGAGATGATGAACGATGATGATGATGAGTTAGATGAGGATGGAGCAAGTGTGACAAGATCTTTAATTGATGATTTTATTATCAGTTCAAACAAGCAACCCATTCCTGAACAGGTATGAATAGGATACTTAACAAATTAAAATTTCAATGTTTTATAAAAATGCTAAAATTTATTCTTATGCTCAACTAGAGACCGACCACTAAGTAATGAAAATAAATATTCAAATATAATTAAAAACTTCTTATGTAAATGATGTTATCAAAAATTACTTCGATATAGGCATTTTCTATTAATTTGAAGGAAAAGAATGTTCCTGAAAGCTAAATAAATAACAAATGTTCATCATGACGCTCGTATTATTGTTCATTATATAATTAAGGTTTCCTAGTGGAACTTCAATTACTACTACTATATATATATATATATATATATATACATATGTTTGTGTGTGTATGTGTGTGTGTGGGCGTGTGAATATATATGCAAGTGATGTACAAAACCTTCGTGAACTAGGTAAAGAACATTATCGCCTAAGAAATGAAGGATATCCAGCAGAAAAATGATACTATTTGCTTATTTATGTTGAAATATTTTACAACAATCAACTAAATATCTTAGAAGTGAACATTTGCATACTCTTTAGTTGTTGAAGACTCTTATTTTTTAGGGCGATAGTACATGCAAAATAATATTTTCTCCAGATTTCACAAATCGAGAAATTGGTGGACCTGTTGGATGAGTGGAGAGGGCAGGCGGTGGTGGTGGTGGGGCCTCCTGGGTGTGGAAAGTCCACCATCATCGAAGTCGCCACCGAAACACTGAACGTAAGTTATGTCCAGTGTGGTGTTACAATTACCAAAAAAACCAACAGTTTTCGTCCAGTTTGAAGTTACACTTTCAAAAAAAAAATTCCAGATTGGTGCTATACTTTTAAAAAAAACAAAGTTTATCGTTTGTGTGAATACATAATACATTTGTTTGAATGTTTCTTCAAGTTCTACAATATTTAATTTTGGTACAATTTGGAAAGATGGAAAACATTTTCGATTTTATTATATTTCAGAAAGTGACCAAAATGAGGCTGTCAAGTGACAATGAATGCGGTTTCAAATTCAACTTCTCCGCCAAAAATTCTGCTTTAAAGCCTAACTCTCGAAAGAAAATCAAGAATAAAGATGATGAAAATTTTGACATTTTGAACACAGATAAAGAGCTTGAAGATCAGTTTGTTTATTATATAAAATCAGATGTAAGTCAGTTTTTTGCTTTGTAAAATCCAATGTCTTTGACTATTTGATATGTTTCACTGTAATGTTAATAATAAGGCTATATACATAAATATAAATAAATAAAGCATGATACGTTTCTTAACTACAAAGAATAAAGAACAATTCGATAGTAAAGTTACATTAGCATTATGCATACGTCAAAGCACATAAAAAATTACAATTACATTAGCATAATGCTAATGTATCTTTACTATCAAATTGTTCTTTATTCTTTAATATATATATATATATGTGTGTGTGTGTGTGTGTGTGTGTGTGTGTGTGTGTGTGTGTGTGTGTGTGTGTGGGGGTGTGTGTGTGTGTGTGT
>JARUHE010338132.1:0-10589 GCA_031471125.1 Archaeomysis grebnitzkii | reverse complement strand
TGGGGGGATTCTTTGTGGGGTGAAGGGGATGTTGTTGTGTATGTATGTGATTAGGCCTCCGCCAAGTCTGTGTGGTCATCTTCATCTTCACCACCTATCAAGAGATCGCCCAAGTAAACACAAGTACCTGGCATGTCTTTAAATAGCTTTTCCATGGTTCTTTGGAACATACCTGGAGCTGCTGAAATTCCGTAACACAGTCAGCTATATTGAAATAAACCCGTGTGTTAATTGTCGTAATGGATTTGGATTCATCTAATTCTAGCTGTGCATATGCACCAGCTAGTTTACTATACAATTCTTCTGGTTTTGGTAAAGGATAGGAATCTGTTAATAATGCCTTATTTGCAGTAAATTTATAATTCCCACAAATTCACATTGTGCCACCAGGCTTCATTACAGGCACCGTTGGAGTTGCCCATTTAGAATTATTTACATGATGTATTATTTCCTGTTTGCATAAATTGTGCAACTCAACACTGACCATTTCTAACAACTTAAAAGACACTCGTCTAGCTTTACAAAATTTAGGCTCAACGTCATTACTCAAATCAATGTGTACTCTTATGTGCGTTAAACGTTCCCAACTCTTCCTTAAACAATGTATCAAACTCATCTAAGACCGAAGTACAGTTTATGATGTTGACTGATTCAACACTCAGCTAATTTGTAAGAAAATTTCAATTGTTTAAGCCAATCTTGGCCAATCAACGAACTTCTATGTTCATCTACAACATACATTGTTAATACCTGGTAATCCCTGGAAGCGGACAGGCGAACCTCTACTTTAGCTTCCCTTAAAACTTTAATTTCAGTACCGCCATACTTGAATAAACTCATTTGAGAATTTAATATTTTGCCACTAAGGAAATACCTAAAACTAGCCATAGATGATCTGCAATCTCGCGTAGCTGTAATTCAATATTTATTTTATGAAAAAAATCATTCTTTGTAATGTTGGTTAGATGGTTGTTATAAACCACTTTCGTTCAATAAAATATTCTGTAACTCTTCAAATAAAAAACTTTAAACTTTTGCTCAAAATTTTTCAGAATCCAAAAACTCTGTTTTTGACTATAAATTTTTCAAGGTGGGGTTTTCAAAAAAAATTACTCCTGGCAATTTTGATTGGATAGTCGTAATAAACAACTTTTTTTCAATAATTTTTTTTGTAACCCTTCAAACAAAAAACTTTAAACTTTTGCTCAAATTTTTTTAGAGTTAAAAAATGAGGGTTTTTTGGCTATAAATCCGTAAATGTTGATTTTTGAAAGAAAAAATATTTCTAACAATATTGACTGGGGAGTCAAGACAAACAACCTTTGTTTATGGAAGTTCTCTGTAACTCTTAAAACAAAGTTATTAAACACTAACTAATTTTCAGGTGCAGACGACGACGACAACAACGCAGACGACGACGGAAAAATAAAACCTATATAGAGTATTTTCCTAAAGGAACGCTCCATAATAAAAACGAATATTTTACCTGTGAAACTAAAGCTGACTTTGAATCCTGTTTGATGGCCATCAAAAAGTCGAGCCACGTCCAGGTGACATTATGATACTCCAACGTCGGAACTACAAGACGGAAATTCGAGACATCTTCAACGTTTTTGTCTTTTTTTCCTTTGTAGCTGAACTTGATTGGCACTTCAGGGATTTTGATGTAGACAAACAACTTGTTTTGTTCTGCACGTTGCTGTAAGGTTAAATTACTTTTATATTCTTTCTCTATGATATTAATCATTGTAACTTCTAAGTTTTTACATTCTTTATCTTTTATTCATATTCATTTAGATTTTTAACATTTCTTGGTAAGAAACAATGATTGGTGAAAATAATTCCATGCATCAGGAATTCAAATTTATTCAGTGGAGCACTGTCGAGCAAATTAAGAAATTTTACATAAACATATTTCTTCTTTAATTTCAGCTTTTGGCACAAAATGCAGATATTTTTAAAAATACCACCAGCATTAGCAATTATGAAATAATGACAACTATTTTTATAGACATTACTGTAAGTATTTAAAGAAAAGATTTTGACTCACTGATAATAACAATGCTGTACAAGTAACACTAATTCCTAACTTTATTACACTTGCTTGACGAAAATATAAATTAAAATATTGATTACTTCAGAAAAAATCATCAAGGGTATGAAAACTGAAACATTTACAACCAATGGATATTGAATAAACTTACTTTCATTATTTCAACATCATCTTTCTGTAACCGAACATAAAAATTAGAGACTTTTTGCGATTTTTTAAGTGCTGCAGCTTGCTTGTTAGAACGGCTTGTTCTACCTGTGGAAATCGTAGGTAATTCATATTATTATTATTGAAAGAAAAATAATAATTATTTAATAACTTGAAGAAACCTTTTTCATTTTAAGGTAGCTACAAGGTGAAGATATTTGATTGTGATTTAAAGATTAATCTAAATGATACATTTGAAAATGGAAAAGTTAAAAAAATTCAACCTACCTGAAGAGACATCATCGTTCATTTCATCTTCAGCTGAATTATACGGAAAACAAAACTTGAGCATTTTTTTGAAGAACTGATAAGTCAAGGCAATGTCAAGAGGAACGACATTCACCTCAAAATGTTCGATGATCGAGATTCCACCGCATGGAGGTTTTTCCCGGCAATAAATTCGGAGAGTTCTTTGCCTATCCACGGGCATGCTTGACTGAAGTTCAGATGGGATGAGTGCCTCGGAGTACATCTGGTTTGGCAAAAGGTTTCTCATATTTATGTAGCCCAGTTCAAGGAGGTGTTCTCCGCTGTCATCCGAACTATTTTTCTTTGTGTACAAGAAATTGGACAGCACAAGATCGGCTATACCAAGTTGTCCGTCCTTTTCTGTTAGCCTCCATTGGGCTTTATGGAAGCAGACTTCATTCAACCTGATCACATTTACTTTCTTTTCTCCTCCAGAGCTAGTGAACTTAGGCTTAATGGACAGCTGCATCTCATTGTAGCAATGGATTCTCATGGCCAGCTCTTCACTTAGAATGTTTATTCGCTCCTTTTCTTCTGTTATTTGTTTCTCCACAATCAACTTTCCTCTCTCGAGTTCTTTATACATCATCTCCTTGTCTTGATGTTTATGATGTTGGAAACTGTCTCTATCTTTGTCCAATTGTTTTTGTATAATATAAGCTTCTCTTTCAAAGCTTCTCAACTGAGAAAGATGGAACCGCACTTCATTTTGAATCCTGACGATTGGCTTTTTTTGATCATCAATGGAACTGAGTTGTAATTGAAACCTCATTCTAGCTAATGCACCACTGGCTTCCTTTTTCTTTGGGTCCACATAGAGGAGAAGATTGTTCAAAATATCAACAACCATGTTGTATTGTAAATAGTTTGTACTGGCACAAAGGTCGTGATGCATCAGTGTAAAAGTGTCAACAGCTTCTGTATTTTTATTCCAAAGATCATCTTCAGGTTGAGGCACTTGAATAACTTCTAATAAAGCCGGATCAAGACCTGTTTCACCATAATTCACATAGAAGAACTCACATCGACATCTAGATACAATTCGTTGCAGTTGGAGGGAATCGTCACTTTCATCTGTCGCCCCAACAGTTTGAGATACAACGCCACCCACAGATTGACCACTTCCAACAATGTCTGTTACTTCATTAATCACTTGGCCTTCCTTTTCTTCAATATTGTCCACAGTCAACCACATAATATTCTCCATTTCAGTGTCTTTTCCACCAGCACTCACTGTTGCATAGTATTGCATGCATTCTAAAGAGCCGAACCAGGTAGTCTTGGTAACGAGAGAATGGTCTTGCCATGTAGGCCAATGAACTCTTTGAAGAACCTGAGATTTAGCAGCACTTAAAATGACATAGCCTTGTGTTTCACAACCTTTCAACAGCACTTGACTGTTCACCAACTCTATCAACCATTTCTTGTGTATAACATCCCCTGTGGTACAGGCCTTAACACCCTGCAGAACCCGATCATGAGGTTCATTGTTGGAGCAATCTTCCGAGAAGGCCACGTGATTATTGTCTGCTTCCGCAATTAACTGTTGAAGCATTGCTTGAGCATGACCTGACTGAAGCCTAGACATTGGAGAAGGAGTTGCCTTCACTGGAGGTGGCACTTGCATAGACGTCGGTGAGGTCAGTGTCTGAGAGGGATCGGTGACCGAGCGACTGCGAGACTTTTGAGGTGTTGATGCTTCTGGCGTGTAATTTTTTATAATGTCGGGACTGAGATTTTGCTTCAACTGTTGATTTTTGTTCCACGAATCATACAGAGCAAAAACAATGTCTCTGTTGTTTGTAGTCCATGCACCCTGAAATAAGTTTATGGAGAAATCATAAGCTGTTTTTATTACACTTATCAAAACAATTATACTTATCTAAAATACTAGATAAACATATTACTGAATTTCAAGAACAACTCTGAACCATTCAGTCACTTTATAAAAAAATTATCAAAAAAAAATGTCAATGTCCCCCATATCAGAAATGTCAAGCAAAAAAGTGTTACAAAGTGAGAAAACATCATTTAATCAAGAATTCACCATGGAAGCTATTTATGTGTAATTAATTTCCAATCTGTTTGTACTTGAATGCTATAAAAAAAATCTCTTCAATCAAAAAAATATTAAGTTAATTTAATGAAAAAATATAGATAAAAAGTATTAAAATGAAATAAAATATTAATAAATATACACCAACAATCAACCCTATATGAAATGAAATAATAAAAGTATAGATGATATATAAAAAAGACGATGACATCAGAAATGCTATGCCTATGTAGAGCTTCGCTACACACGCTTGACAAAAGTATATTTGAAATTTCATTCAAATGAATTAGGGTCATTGCTGACCTAATGTTAATTGTAAATTGTATCATCCAACAGCATAGCATTAAACTTAAGGGGTCGGTAATTGTGCAATGACTAATATTAAAAATGCTCTTGAGATGTGGTACCAAATAAAAAAACATACCTTTAAGCCATACACAACAAGTCGATGATTGGGAGTATCTAAGCCACTGCCCTCAGGTAACTTTGTTGGTCCAAGTGAGGAAGGTGGATTTAAGGTTTCTCTCATGTATGCAACTTTGGATACATGAAGAAAGTAAAACTTTTCCACATGTTGACTTCCAGATATGTTCTGTAAAATAAAAATATTTATAAATAAACAGACAGATAAGTAGAGAATCTTTAGCTTTGGCTAATATTTCCTTTCTTGTATAAAGACATTTGGCATATCAGTAACCATTTACATGCTCATGGTTAATTGATTCATTAACTATCATTAAAAAGTATGCATAAACTTCAACCATTTCCACTTATAACAACAAATAATGCCAAAAATATCTTTCTTATCTAATCTACCATTGTGTTAACTTGTATTTTTTAACCACATCACAAAATTTACAGTCAATCTTGAGATAACACAAATCTAAAGAATACTTAAATGTCTTCAATTGTAAATTTCCCAAAAAAAAAACTTGAATACTTACAGGCTGTGAACCAGAAGCAGACACGGACGCTTCTGAATTTTCATCTTCGTCAGGTGTTTTAATGTCATCCTTCATTGCACTTTGCAACCAAATTTGTGCATTACACACTTCGGTATGAAGATAGACAACACCCCATTCGGATCTTGGTCTATGGCGAAGACCGTCATTTGTTGGAACCAAAGTTAACTTATATTCTGAGCTGAGGCAAAGCCTCTCTCCACTAAAATGAAAACCTTTCTTCACACCAACAGACATCCAATATCGCACATCAAACCTCTGGAATGAAAGTGCCAAATGGATCGTATGATAGTGCCTTGAAAGTTGAGGTTTACGCAGTTTGGTATTGTTGAATAGCTTCCCACGCCTTATTGGACGAGTCACACCAGAAAGTATGAACTTCAAGTTTTCAAACCATTTCAAAGTACTTCCATAAAATAAAACCTCGATGGTCGGAGTAATCAAACCACTGTCAGTTTTAATTGTCTTTGTATCTAAATTCAAATTCATGCTTAGGTTTTGAGACCTAAATACTCTGAATGAGTCATGTTCTTGATTGCTAGAATATTCTGGTAGTTTATCAGGTGCACATGGCATGACTGAATGATGATCGTTTGGATTACCACGACAGAGCCAATTCAGTTTAACAGTTAGCTTTAAGCTGGGTAAACTAATCAATCTTGCATCATCATACTTAGATGCCGTTCTGACATAGACATTAAGATCGCCTTTGAAGATCAATTTTGCATTAGTCCAATCCATTGCAAGGTCTGTCCATGTCAGTTCCATCTCCTCAGTTGTATTGTAAGGATCGAGAGAAGCATGAAGCAGCAATGTCATTCTCTCCACAAGAAAAGTTAGACGACCATGGAACAATAACCTCATTTTGTCCCACCATGGCAATGGGGCTGAAGGATCTCTGGAAGGATTACTAATCAACGAAAGAGCAAAATTGAACTGTGACATCGCAGGTTCCCAACAAGGTCCGTAAGCTGCCGTAAAAGTCTTCACCTCGCATGATAAATCATGATAGAACTTCAGAGCTGTCATAGACCTCTCTATTTCGGTGTTTCCCCAAGGAGAATCGACTTCTACACAAACACTTCTTTTCGCTCTCTTCGTTGCTTTCTGTTCGGCCCCGATGAGTCGTCCCCATACCTCGAGTTCATCCATGTCCCACAAGGACTGTGGATAATCCCTCAAATGAAACCGCCATTTGTTGCAAGAAGCAGAAACCATTCGACACCATAATGTAGTGAATTCTAGGCCTTCTTCAGGCCAAGGAGTTTCGGGATCAATTTCCTCCATATGTTGAATTACCTTTTCAGTGCCATGAAATGCGGGATCTGCTAAGGCAAAAATAACAACATCTTCCATTCTCCATGTAAAAAGCTGCGTTCGCATTGGCGCATTTTCATACATGAGCTTTGATCTTTTGATGTAAGTTTCGCTATTTTTTTCTTGTAGAGACTTATACAGTTCAGCTAGTTTTTCAGGTGGTAACAAAAAGTTTATTTTAGCCTCTAATGTCTTTTTTCTCTTGAAACTTTCTTGATATTCATCTTCCATCAACTCATAATTATATCTAAGTTTAACTTCGAAAGGATCATCACAAACCTCAACTACCCACTGCTTCACACGAATAAGGATGTCAGGAGGAAGTGGGCTATGAGCTGTGAAAGGTTTTGGCTTTTTGTTGTGGACATATTTTACCCATTTAACAACAGATAAAAGATCATCACTAAATGCTTCAGCAAAATTATATTGATAAGGAAAGATAATTTTCCAGGCTTCAACATTCAGCTTCCAAGCCTTGTTACAGCCTTGTGTTAAACAAATTTTATCTTTAATGAGCGACTCTCTCTCATGTATAATTTCGCGCGACTTTATAGCCCTGGAGAGTTTAATTCCTTTCATTTCCATAACTTTGTGATCATCAAGCTGAATTTGCATTTCTTCAGTTTGGAAGGAGATTCTTCCTAAAGCCATTAAATACACCAGATCATTGAAGACAAAGTGTATGTAATGATGTTTTGACAGAACTGCCCCAATGCAAATGTTTCCATTCGCAGTTAACTGTAATGGAAGAGACTTTGACTCTGGATCATCTATTGTTTCTGCAACCACTTGGTCTTTTACTCTGATCATTTTCAGGAAAGATGAAATATCTTGGTAGATTGTGAGGAAGGTCATGTGGGTGGTTGTGGACCACATAAGCTGTAAATTTTCCACCATGTCGATCAACAATTGCTCTCCGTCACTTTCGAGTACAACTTCACTGAAAGCCGCACACTCGTCCTTGATCTCGGAAGATTTGACGCAGTTATATTGGGTGCTGTTGCAAATGAATCTGATGCATTTCGTCCCAGAGATGTTCATCTTCATGAATTTACTCGACTTTTGTGCATTCAAATCATCGATTCTGACCATTGCGGATACAGAATGTTCTGTGTGAGCAAATATGTTAATTCCTGTGCATTTTGCAGTGATACTGAGAAGAATCTCATTTGCAACTTCATCTTGTCTTTTGATAATTTGAGATTTTCTTCTTCCAACGATGTCCTTGACTTCTTTAATATATCTGGAAGTTTAAAAACATAGTTTTAATTTTAAAACTTTATTAATTATTATTAATATAATTTCAAGAAATGATGAGTGATAGACAATTAAATAACTTTAATTTGTAATAATAATTACCTAACTAGACCCGAAATAAAGGAGGCGAGTTGGTTACTCCACTCAAGCTGGACATTATCAAGTGAAGCTTCTGTCTGCAGGGGAAGGGATGTTGCAGTGGAGGATTGTGGAATAGTGTAGCTCAGTTGCATCAGGAACATTCCCAGTGATGCTGGTGTGCCCCAGATGTGCACTCTCCTTGAGGCAGCTGTGGTTGTAGTTGTAGTGGTCGTGTGATTAGCATTGCTGCTTTCACCCACAGATGCCGTCAAAGACTCGAGTAGGAGTTCACCTGCCAGTTGCAGTGCTCTGTGGGACAGGGCAAGGTGGTGTCTCGCATGTTGCAGCCTGATGCAAGCTTTTTGAGAGTTCGGAATCTCAATTCCCAAGCTTGCATCCCATATTTCAAATATCATTCCGAGACAGAAACATCCTAACCAGCTATTCAAAGCATTGTCTGAGGTTTTCTTTGAAAAAGGAACCTGAAATTTATGAGCAAAAAAAAATATTAAATTTAATTTGAACATCGCCTAAGTATAAACATTAAAATTGGTTTAAAGCAAGTGAACATTATTTATATATACCACAGTTATATGTTTGTGTTTTTGCTTCCCCCAATAATTAATCCAGACTGGTAAGTCTCGGTAATCATAATAGGTGTGTAAAGATCTAGCTTCTGTCTTTACATTTATTCGGTCTCCAACAAACTGTAATAAAAATGCGATTGTAAGTAATAAAAAAAATTGACCTTATAATTAACAATCTAAATATTTCTAGCTATATAAATTAATTTCAATATTAAAACCATAATTCAATTTTATTGTTCTATAATATTTAAAATATTAAATTATTAACTTGACTTTTTTAAAGTAGTCATCGTAATTGGTTTAGATTTTATTCGATATTGAACCGAAAGGTAATTTATAATTATGCTAAAAAAAATAGCATTCCTTAAAAAAATAATTTTACACAAACCTGAGTTTGTATTGTAAACCTATTCAAGACAATTGAGGAATTATGCATACTTTCAACCTTTGTTCCATCGATTTGAAACTCGGTACTAAAATCAGGAAGAGTTGTAGACAGATTTTCTGAAAAACATACACATGAAGAATTAATTTTTCAACTCAATTTATTTGAAACTATGTTAGCAGCATAAAGACTGCATACTTAATATGATAGTTATTAATAATTGTGAAATTTTAATTTTTTTCAAATAGCTGATGAATATGTTTTTTGTTTAGATGAAAATATGATAAACCAGATTGGTTTTTGAATGTAATGTGTTTACCAAATACTAACATTCAGACCTGTCAAATTATTAACAATTATATTTGTTCTAATTTCACAAGGATTTGTAAATGAATTTTCCTCATCAAAATAATTTTGTTATGTATTATTTTTTTGTAATTAAAATATAAAATACGTGAATGTATTATATTTGTTTAAATTTCACAAGAATTTAGAAATGAAATTTCTCATCAAAATAATTTTGTTATGTATTAATTTTTTTGTAATGAAAACATAAAATACATGAATGTATTGTATTTGTATTGTATTGTATGTGTTCAAATTTCACAAGGATTTGGAAATGAATTTTTCTCATCAAAATAAGTTGTTATGTATTAATTTTTTTGTAATGAAAACATAAAACACATCAGAGGTGCCTCACCTAACTCTCCATTCCTGGTTAAATGTGTTTGCAAGTCCACGCTTGTGATGGAACCTCTTATTGCGGATTGACTCAGTGGGTTGATAAGTTTAATGCCCAAGTCATCGATTTTAAACCTACTTTTCTGAAAAAAAATGTTCAAGTTTCCCATAATGAGTTATTGTAAGCACAATATTTATTATAAAAATATAAACAAATTTATCTTATTCATTTAAATACTGAAATAAGTTAATCACAATAAAATTTGTTTTCTATTTTAACAATTACACACCAGAAATAAATAAGTAATTACAAAAAATTGAATAATTAAATAAATAAAATAATTAAATAAATAAAATAATAATAATAATAATAATTAAATAATCACAATACAATTGGTTTTCTATATTAAACAATTACACACCAGAATTACTAGATAATAAAATTACATACACTTGAACAAAAAGTTATTATTTAACTTGGATAAAATTATAAATTTGTTGTGAAAGATGGGTGGGTGAATTTAAATGTGATTGTGCTGCAATACTCATTGCCGAACATTTATTCCCCCACTCATCGAAAAAAAATCGTTATTTTAACATTTCATTAAAATTTCTTAAATTTTTCCCCCACAATTTGAGATGAAGAAGTTTCTTCGTCGAAAAAGAAAATGATAAAGTCAGTCCGCTTCAAAACACTCAAGCAAGGCAGTTCGCCTGAAAACCGACTCTTGATGACAGACGAAGAAATTACTCC
>JARUHE010338121.1:0-10590 GCA_031471125.1 Archaeomysis grebnitzkii | reverse complement strand
GGTCTATATTTTTTGTTGGCCTTTGGATTGAAGTGGTCTATATTTTTTGTTGGCCTTTGGATTGAAGTGGTCTATATTTTTTGTTGGCCTTTGGATTGAAGTGGTCTATATCTGTTATTAGTCATTGTATGGAAGATGTTTTGATATGTAAGTTTGTATGGAAATTGTATTTGAGTGTGAATAATCTTTAAATGTGTCTGGTCTTTGGATGAGAGATCTTTATATAAAAGTAGTCGTTTTGGTCTACAAATTTAATTTGTCCAACAGAGAGGTGATTGAATAAAGTTGTTTGTGCTAAGAAAAGCTAGGAAAGGAAAGTGTTATATGTTCTATATAATGTATGTATAATTTCAATGTTGGCATTATGATGAGTTTATCTTAGTACATGTTAGTCTGGTTAGGTGACGTTTGTGTTTATGGAAAGTGTGCTTTCAAATGAACTTTTTCTGTTGGTTTGTGTTGTTAAGCATATTTCAAGTTATTAATGTGAGCAAGTTTTATGAAATATTTTCTTGAGGTAACACCAGTCGAAAAGACAAAATCGAAACCTCTAAATTTACCTGCCCTACAATTCTATTTTTCAAGATTATTTGAGGAAAGTCAATACATTATTTTTCTATGAAATAAATAAAAGGTTTTGGCAATGAGCTGATTTGTTTGAGGAGCATGTAGAGACATTATCAGCTTTCTCTTTTTATGTGTTTGAAAACCAGCTTCTATAAACTGTAAATGTAAATTTACAGTAGTTATATTATTAAAATTTGTGCATGATCATTGTTAATGTTGAATACTATAGTTTCTATGACCTAGACTCTAAAGTGTGAAACAAATCTTTCTATTTTTAATACAGAGAACGCACGATGTTATTTCGTAAAGCAAAAAGCTCAAAAAATGTTTATATAACTGCCCATAAAGGTGTTTAGGTACACTCTACGAACATTATTGAAAACTTTAGTCAATTGAACAATGGAAGTGTTCCATAATATGTTTACCATTGCAGACAACCAATTGACTTTTCATTGCAGATCACTCAAGGCATTGACGACGAGGAGTGGGTGAACCTGACAGTGCCAGGCACCTCTGACGCCTCTTCCTTCCTGCACTCGCAGGTGTACAACATGAGTCACTTGGAACCCGACGCCTTCTACGCCGTCTTGATCAGCGCCAAGAACCAGTTCGGGATGAGCACCATGAAGAAACCTTTCAACTTCACTACTCTGGATTTGGCCGACGGTGAGAGGCCGTGTTGGGATGAGTCCTGGCCAGCGCTGGTATTGGTGCGGTGATTGCCGAAGCTATGGAAACGATAGCGATAAATTACCATCCGAATTTATGGAATTATGTATGGTCATTTGTTGTTATTATTACCATAAATACGGTAAAAATACCATGTGCCAGCCTTGGCTATGACTGTTGTTTATGAAACTTTTTGTCAGCTTTGTTCATCAAAGAATTAAATTTAAATGTTATGAAATCGCAAAACAATTTGTACTTAATCCAAGAAAACTTATTTATGATGAAATGCTGTTGACAATCTTTGCTTTCGTTCATCGGAATCGTTGAGCAAAAATATTTACATGGCTGCTCATATTTTTGTCAACTTTCATTGCACAATCTTTGGAATGTCTTATTCTATACAAATATATTTTAGTTCTAGCAACAAATAATACCTTAGAACAGTTTTCATTGAAAGTTTGTTGAATTAAAAAATACACTGATGCATAAATTTCTGCATTTCTATTAATGCTCGAAAAAAATAATAAACGATAAAGAGCGAAAAAAGTAAATAAGTGTGAATGAATGTGCGTTTCCCATCAAACATTGCGTATTTAATCTTACACGATTTGTGTACAAATTTATAAAAAATCATATTAATTCGTGTTACTACTAAGTACACCAAATTTGGAAGGCCGGGAAATGAAATGGTTAAGCTACAAAAGGTCCCGTCGCTCTACATAACAAATTTATCGAAAATGTGTAAGACTTTTAAGTATAACTTTGCATGGACGTTTCAGCAACCACTCACTATCTTCGATATTCTTATTACTATTAGAAATTTGTATTATTTTAATAACTTATTTATTTTTTATTATTTTAATAATTTTTGTATTGCTTTATTATTTTAATAGTTTTTTATTTTTAAAATAACTTTATCCGAACTTTAAAATATTAATAAACTCTAAACTTTTAATGATCAGATAAAATAAAAATAAATATTAAAAAGTATATAAAAATAGAAAATTTATCCCCAACAAATATAGGCTAATCCTAACTCTCCGTATTCGAAATTAAATGCTAAAAAATATTGACTCAAAAAATATTTTAATAAAATTTTATGCACATATTAGATTTTATTTTCTATCAAGTATTTCTTACTTTGAATTTGAATAACTAATGGCTCAATTAATCTTTATTTAATTTAGTAAAAAATAATTTTAAATATTTAATTTGAAGATAAATTATTTAACATTAAGTTCAGCAAATTGATTTAAACATTCGTGCAAAACATAAAACAATTTTCTTAATTGTGAAGGTTCTATTTCTTAAAAATTATTTTATAGAATAATTAATAAAATAAAACTTGCGAAAACATTTTTACTGGGAGGAACGCAAAAAAAACAGATTTTCCTCAATTTTAATGTTTTGTTTTAGTGAAGATATTTGTGAAGAACAGTACACAGAAAAACTAGAGCCCTGATCTCAACTAACATTTTTTAATTGTAGATAAGTATAATTTGGTATTCAAGATAAATGTTTTATAAATACATTAGATAAATGTATTTGTTATCAAAATATGTAAAGTGACATTTATTATTCTATCATCTAGAGTTCCATTTATCATTTTCCTTTACTTATAATAGCCTAAAAGTTAAACAAAAACAATTGTTTATCAATGTGGTACAATTTTGATTCAACTGAAATATAAATGTGTTTCTAACTCGTCACGTAACTGCTTAAAATATGTTGGTTGGTTGGTTGGTTTGTCTGATTAAAGACAAACCAACCAGGCAACCAACATATTCGAAGTAGTCAAGTGATCAAGCCTTTACCAGTGCTAGTTCAAAGATTGCCTGAAAAAATGATCATAATTAGCATTGATCTAGTATCTTAGTTGTTCTGTTTGAGAAAACAAATGTTACCTGTTGGTATATATTCCATAAAAGTTGTTTTTCAATTAAACTTTCAAAAAAATTAAAGCGTATAAAAACATTATTAATACAATTTAATACTTATATAAGACATCGTCAATGTTTTTCTAAATTTAAAACTGAAAGAAAATGCTACCAAAATCATACTGCATAACACCTATAGGCTAGGTCCACCGTTACAATTTGCTCAAAACTGTTAATCTTTAAACTGTTTTTATCTCAGCCTTTTTCAAATAAGAACTTTTTTTAAGTTTTAAGTGTTTAGTGAAAGAGAACATTGAATAAAATCATGATTTTACACAGGCAGGGGCGGATACATCTTTTTTGGGCAATTCATGATAATTGAGCAAACGAGCCTGGTTCAATAAATTGATTTTGGTTATGAAATTATATTTATTTTATTTTTCATGTTTTGATATGTTAAATGTTAAATTAGTTCAACTTTTTAAATCTTGCAGTTAAGTATGTTTTGTAATTAGTTTAAGATATAAATACTTTTAAAAAAATTCCAGTCTAAGATTCAATTTAGTTTACATAATGTCTTCAACTTTTTTATCTTCAAACCATTTTCAATATAGCTTACACAGATGTGGGGCGACATTATTAGGAGTAAACACGCTTGCGAGCTTTTTAATTTTTTTATTATTTTTTTATAATAATAGTTTTCTGTATGAGGTACACTTTTTTATTAAAAAAAACATCAAACAGTTTATTAATGGTGATGATATCAGGAGACATCGAGATTAATATAATAAAGAAATAAACAATCTCGCGAATGTGTTTATTCCTAAAATTGAGCAGTGCTATAAAAATAAGTTTTATTAAACTGTGTTTGAAAAGTACAGCTTCAATGAGTGACCTCTGATTGTTGTTGTTGTTGTTGTTGGAACAGTGGATGATGTGTGAACTCCACCAAAACTTTGCATTTTTTGAAAATAATAAAAAATATTAATTTTACAGAAAAGTTTGTTTAAATGAAAATGAAGAACATAACATTCTACCCTGGTATCACTGAAAATGTTTTGTTCTTAAATCAATATTTACTTATTAAAACATACATTTTATAAAAAAAAAACTTGTTACTCATGGTTAACCGAGATTTTTATTTGAAGGTTTGAAGAAAAGTTTATTTAAAATAAATGAAAGAACAGGAGATTCTAAGGTAGAATGCCTGAAGGGCTTTTTTGCCTAAGATTTATACTTTTTGAAATAATAGACATTTTAGGAGTTTTTAGACATAGCCAATTTATCATCAAATTCATGATTAACCAAAAATGTTTTGAAGGTTTAGAGATATTTTGATTATAAACAAAAGAAAAAAAATGGTTAATATAATAATAAATAGAATTGTATTAAAAAAATGAATAATTTAGAAACTTTTTTAACATATAACACAGCTTTCATATTGGAGTGACATATTTTCAAAAAATATAATTATAAAAACAATTTATGTTAATTTATTTATGATTCTATATTTCCCAGTGGCTTTTTGTTTCCTATACACATTTGTTATTCAAATTTTAGTGTGTTTTTCTGAAATTTCTTTCAATGTTAACTAAGTATAATAATGCACACAATTTTTTGAATATATTTTGACTATATAATATTCTCCAGTATTTAGTTCATTCAATAGAAAGAAAATATGCGTTCTTAGACTTTTATGAAAAAATATTTGTTAAATGTTTTCCCTTTTTAAATTTATAAAACTATTGCTTGCTTAAACGATATTCAGTAATGTAAAACATGATATAGGTAGTAACATTTTCAGTTTTATATCTATTATTAATAAGAGAACATATTTTTTAAATGTATAGCTGTGAGGTATGAAAATCTTAATAAGAGAAAATAAAGAATTTATGTTTTTCAAATTTTTAATTTGATTATGAAAATCTGAGGAAATTAGTGTTAGTATCTTATATTGCATTGAAGAACTTTTGGTAATTCATGATTTAACTGTAGAAGAACTATTGCCGATAGTTTGTATTAAGAGTGGACTGGATTTGAATTTACATAAAAACGCATTAATTTTATATTTAAATTATTCTTTTGTTTGCTTAGAATTGAGTGCAGCACCGCGACCAAATTATAGTCAAAGCGGTTAGGTTGTGTAATTATTTTCTTAAAAATTATACTCATTCATAAAGGATGGAAGATTATAGTGATAATCACGCACAAATTTATAGTGCTAATAACGTTAAAGACAGATTGGAACAAGTCCCTATATCGAAATGGTTGTTAAATAATCTCCCGTTTTTCAATACCTTACTATATATATACTAAAACTCCATAAGATACATAGTCGTCTAGCCAAATAGGTAATCACGCTTAGAATGTAGCAGATGATTGTAATTCAGATTTTGGTCTATCATTAGAATACTTTGGTTTTTCAACATTATCCGTTTTAGAACCTATACTACTTGCAGTCATTTATTAGATCGAATGGGTTTTTCTTCTCTCGTTATAAAACATCTAAAATGGAATAGAAAACGCTTATCAACAGAGCATGAACACGGTCCATTTAAGATGCCACACCTCTTGACTTTCATAACACTAGAACAAATTTCACAGAGGGAGAATTTTCGTAATTTGCATTATTTGTATTATTTTAACTTACATTCAGGGGATAATTTGCACCAGAAAAGTGTCTCTGTTTCCATGTACTAAGACCAAATTCCTTCTCTGCTCAGGTAAGAACTGTTTAGTCCTTTTGTCAAGAATTTCAGAGATCAACTCTGCCGATCTTCGAAAAAAACTGAAAGCTCACATTCTCTCCTGCTGTCATGAAAGAAATTCAGGTGAACCGGCTTTCCAAACTTTCTCCGAGTTTCTAGATAGTTCTGAAGGTCGTGAAAGTTAGGTAAAACAATTAAAACCAACAATAACAATAACAACAATAACAATCCTTCTTAAATCATATCAGGGTTTCATTGTTCCCCATTTTTGATTTTTAAGATTTTTATTTACTAATTGTTGGGTGTTTTTTGCTTATTTTGTATGATTTTGGTAACTGTGTTTTTATTAAAAAAAATAAAACTATAAAAATGAAATAATAATAATGGGATTGTCTTAAAGCATAATTAACGGTATTTGGTAATTGGTTTTTGAGATCTAACGTTAATAATTTATTATTTTAAAAAATTTTACAAAAAATTGAAGCTAATTTATGTTTTTAATAGCTTAGTTTTTAAACCTAAGCAGCTATGAAAGTTTAAAAATGTTCATTTATAAATATAAATTATAACTTTTGCTATTTGAAAAAACTGTATACAATTTATTTTTTTCAAAACGTTTGTATTTATGTTAATTATTTTCTTAACATCCTTTTCCTTATCCTTTTTCTAAAGTTGATATTTCTGTTTTCTACTTTACTTCTTTTGCTTAAGATTTTTAAGATCTCCGTGTCTTAGATTAAAATATTACTTCTCATTACTTATGTAAATTATCGTCGAAATACAAACATAAATATTTGTTAAAGTGACATATTCTTAGAAAACGATCCTTTCGAGATGGCTTTCTATCACGTTACTTCATGTTTTCTATCGAGCGTGTGAACTAAGTTTAGCGAAAGCTCTACATAATGGACCGACAATAGCACAAGTGAGATAACCTACATTCAAACAAACATAGAGCTTATTTCACTTGTGCTATTATCGATCCAATACATAGTTGTGAAAAAGATTTTTTAGATATGAAATACATTTCAATAAAGTTTTTATTGTTTTGAAGCTACATTCACATTGTTTTGTGCAAGAATTTCAAGAAGTTCGATAATAAATTGACAAAAATAAATTCGAACGTGGTTTTCCAGACGTTCCAAAAATTAACATAATTTACATTAGGTTTAACGTCAAGGGCATCGGACAAAACCATTGTTAAACATAATTAATGTTCGGTAAATTAGCTTAAAAAATATTTTCCCACGAAAAATTATCGATTTACTATTGCACCTCTAAAGCTAGATGTTCCGGTTGGTCTTAGTTTGCCATTGCTTTGCTTCAACATTTAATCGAGCGTGTCGTAGATGTTGGTTTTTCATCGACGTTGGCGTCGTTTTTACAAGTATTAAAGAATGTTTTATTTGGAGAGTTTTAGAAAATTTTGATTAACAAAAGTTGTTAATTATGACTTTTTATGTTTTTTAAAAACTAATACTTATGGAATTGTAGTAAAAAAATTGAGTTTCTGGACTTTGATATTTTCATCACAAAAAGTATACGTTTTTTAAGAGACAAAGATAGTTTTATTGAAAAATATTTTTCATTTTATCATCTAAGCAATATTATCGGAAGTCAATTTTTTCAACAAAAAAATAATATATATGGAGTTATAGCTAATAACATTCGTTTACTTTCTGGGAGATTGTTGGTCATTTATAGTAAGTTGTATTCATTCTTGATGGGAAGCATTGGGATAATCAATTAACAACCAATAATACAATATTTTTTGTATATTTGATAGTTTTTAGATTTATATGTAATTAATGACTGCGTAACAATTTCTTAATAAAAAATGTTTTTTGGTATTCATTTTTATCTAAGTATTTTTGTATAAATTTAGCGTTTTATATATTATTCTAAATTGTTTTAAATTTTCTCTATTGTTAAATCATATATATAACACTTTTAAGCATCATAAAGTTTTAGATAACAACAATTTTTTTTCAATGGGGTATTTATATTTTTGATAGATTAAAAATGATACATGTAATTAAAACTTTGCTTTATAAACATTTATGTGTACTAGCTTAGCTTATATTTTAAAATTTGCTTAAACTAAAACCAATGAAAATATATTTTTTTCTAAAACAAATGTTGACTATAAAAAGTATTTATTATAATTGACAATTTAATTTTTAAGAAATAGATCTAGCAAACACCACAAATAAAAATCAAACCACAGCCGTTTTGTCTTAAACTGGCTACAGCTAAAACAAAAAAAAACATAAAAATTGCAGTTATGAAAGCATTTGCGGAAGAACCGACCTTAGCGATGGCCGCGGTCAACGTGAACATGCGGTCGCCGGACAGAGAAGCGACTTCGACTAATGCAGCCAGTTCAAGCGGGACCGGCACCACAGGAGAGACGGACGCGGCGTTCGCGTCGACCAGAGCCGACGGTGAGTTGACGGAAACGACGCCGGAAGACGCTGGTGGTAACCAGTCGTCCCAATTGGTCTCGGAGCCCTTCGATGAGGTGGAGGAGGCGGAGCATGAGCACACTGACGGCCCCTTCCAGAGCCCCTCCACTAATCACGAGCCTCCCTCGGAGGCGAGCGTCGAGAAACAAGGTCAGTGGGCGGAGTTAAGGAGAAGATATTTATGATTATAATAATTTCCATACATAGTATTCCCAAAAATAGCATTATAATGTTCTTATCCAGTGTTAGCCATAGAACATACCTGAAACACCCCAAATCACGAAATGCTGACCACAGTAAAAGTAACACACAATGTCATCATTATAGATACTTATGCCATGAAATGAACATCAAACTACCTCTTTTGGAGGCTTTTGGTGTTTTAGTGATAGCTCTATGGTTTGATCAACAGTTGTTGACCAGCTCTCACGATATCAATCTGATATGTCAACTGCCAATTCATTTTGGGTATTGTATTTACAGAAAAAGTATATTACCAGAGTTCTCTATAATATTGGTTGGAAAATTTGTTTACTAAAATTACTTTATAGAATATGTAAATGATTTACAATGGTTAACAATGATAAAAAAGATTTTGTTTATTAGAATTCAGTTATTTTTCTATTTATGCATTTCACTCAGCTGTGGGAAGAATTTAATATGAAACTTTAAAAAACCTTTATAATACTAGTGCTGTGCTACTTTTACTGTGGGATTCTCTGAAACATTTCATGAATGTAACAGAGCAGTTATAGGTCTGTTATGTGACTATTCGGGAATACGCTTATTAATATAGTGTTAATAATGTTAACTTTTGTTAGAATTTCATAACACCTGTAACGTGTACAGAAATATTTTAACAAATAAATGTCTTGTACATTCTTATAGCCATTTAATGATAACCTATTAATCATTTTGTGTACGTGACGGATCATTTTAAGGAAGCTTTGACATATAATCTCATAACATCGTAGGCAGATTATTTAAAAAAAATTACATTTGCATGAAAGATGTTAAATCGCCATAGTTTAACACTTTTTAAGTAATACATGGTTAGTATAAGGTTTATATTAATCAGATATTGCTAATTATGTGTTAAATTATGCCAGTTTTAAATGTTTCAAAGCAAATATAGAATTACTAAATAATCTACCAATGTTTTTAACATGATCTGGCATACTGCTTCAAGGTGTCATATTTTACTAACACTGGTCAACTTTTTCTATTTTTATAGTTTTGATAAATTCAATGATTAACCAAACAACTTTTCCCTTTCATACAATACAATAATAATTGTATAGAAAACAAAATTGTTTTTTGAAAAGTATCCATTTGTATAACTAAAAGAAAATAAAACAATTTACAATTAAGAATGAAAATTTTAATTTTGTTTAGGAAAAGTTTATAGAAATCCTCTAATTATTATAATAATTTAAAGTTATTCCAAGTTAGTCATTTTAAGAAACAGTAAACGGTAAGGTTTTGCTTATTTTGCTTCTTTAATTAATTCAATTTAAAAATGTTATTAGTTATCCTTTTTATAAAAACATAACGTGTCGATAAAAAACATATTTTCTTGTTATAATTTGTTTCATTGGATTGAAATACAAATGTAGCATCATCGTGCACTTATATTTTTCTTTTAAATGTTTTGTTTTCACTTAATTATTCTAAATAAAATAATCATGATTGAATAATTTTCAAAACATCGAGGTTACTTCTATAAATTATTTTTATTAAACACACATATAAGTATCTACGATTGGACAAAGATATTTTAATTTTAGATCAAATTATTTATCAAATCTATAAACGGCTTTATATAACATTGAAATATACTACCATCAAAATTTATTTTATGGATATAACATAGACCAACTAAGAAATGTCAATCAATGCTAATTATGATAAATTTCTCCAGTCAATCACAACTAACTAACAGCTACGGTCACGTGGCTGCTTCGAATAGGTTGGTTGGTTGGTTTATCGTTCAACAGACAAGCTAACCAACCCAACATTCGAAGCAGTCACGTGACCGGGACATCACTACTGTCAGTTCATTGTGATTGGCTGAAGAAATTGATCATAATTAGCATAGAGTGATGCTACCATAAAAAAATATTTTTTGAATATATATAATAATGATGCACAAATTTATTTCCTTAAAATGCATGTACACAATCAGCATTTCCAATAAATTTGAAAAAGTCATTACTATAAATACCAAAACGTTTTACTTTTTGCAAAAAATATGACAAAAATTAAATTGACATTGTTTACACATTTTATTCTGCATATGTATTG
>JARUHE010338120.1:0-18716 GCA_031471125.1 Archaeomysis grebnitzkii | reverse complement strand
AGTGATGCTATCACTTGTACATAATAAGTCAAGATCCTCTAATGTTGACACGTACATGGTTTCTAGTGAACTGTTAAAAAACCGTTGCACTTTTAAAATTGCCATGGGTAAACTAAAAATGTAACAAATTTCCCTAAAATTTCAGTACTTTATCTTGAGGGTTGCTAGATTTGATTACAAGATCTGAAGTGTAACTATACCCACAATTGTACCTACATGTACGACAACAGAGTATTTTGGAATTCACTACTCTGGCAAATTTGCAGTTCAACTGAGCCATATTGTACAACAACTGCCAAATTTTTCGGCAGCGTGAATGACCAGTAAACGATCATTTTTTGTAGCAACTATTTATAAAATAGATATATTAACATGAAATACAAGGGAAATAAGATACTTACTGTAATTTAAGCACCTTATGTCCCTCATATTTTTTTTAATTTGTTTGTACTGCTATTTCATAAAGATATTTTCTATAAAAGTATTATTTACATACCATTCTTTTATGATAACAGCACTCTGTCAGAATGCTAAAAATTATTTTTCCATTTAAAGAGGATGTTTGTTTGTTATTGGTCTTGGTTGTTTTTATTGCACAAAAGGCCCAATTTGAGTTAAAGAGGATAGAAAATTATGGTTTTCACCACTATGTTCCATATTCATTCCACCAAAGCTGGGAAACACTGAAGTCCTGAACATAAGTTGCTAAGATCCAAAGATAAAAAAAATACCAAAAAGTAATTTGTTAAAATATGAACGGGATTGCTCATATTTTCATAATATGAAAATCGGAGTTAAGCACTATACTCAGAAATTATCAGTCAACTTCACCTTTTCATATGTAGATTGTTTACTAAAAAAATAGGAGCCCTCATCTGTAGAATGTGGAAATATACAAATACAGGAAGAAAAGGCTAAAAAACAGTTGAGCAAAACACTAATTATTAAAAAAAAATTGGTAAGGAAAAATGTTATAAAAGTTGTTAAATTTTCTACTAGAATGCTCAATTTTGTCTAAAAATGTTCCCTTCAAAAACCTAGCACCAACAACAATTAGCAGACAACAGTCAGAATTACGATTCACATTCAAAATATATTAAAGGTTATATTTACTGAAATATTAATTTTTTTTCCAAAAACCCCACATGGGCAACCCATATTTCAACGAATTAAAGCTTTTTGCAAAGCCATTTGCTAAAACATTCTTATTAACACTGGCCATTCCAAAAGCAAATTGTTCAAACTCGGCAGTTTGTAATGAAACTGCTTAAGAAAAGTTTTTGAAATCATTTTCTTTCGAAAGTCTTAGGAAAGTTACAGAAACTCGTCTAACCTTACCTAACCCAAGTTTCTCGCACATACATAGTGTAAATATACAAATAAGACGACCATTACAAAATATACTGACAGAAGTACAATTTAGATTAGATATATATAGCTAGTTGTAATTATTTAACATTGCATCAAATTTCAATAATTAAAAGTTTAACGGACATATTTCACCATATTACAATTTTATTAAATGCTATTTTTGGAAAAAAAAACTATTTCAAAATTGCGTGAATGTTGTTAAGATTAACCCATGTTTTGTTATAAATTTTGTACTATTGTTTTTAATAATTTTGTAAATAAGTAATATTTCTTAAAATCAGCACTACTGCTCTTGTTTGGAAATGAATTTAGACTAATATTAATATCCAGTTGAAAAAGGAGATATACTTTTACTCTTTAACAAATGTAGTATAGCTAACTTGAAAATTTTAAATTTGAAGAACATTTGATAAAATATTTTTTCCGAAAATTAAAAAAAAGTCCCAATTTGATGCACTGTGTGAGAATGCATTTCACATCCAAAATTTGGGCAAAAAAAGTGCACACTAAAAATATCAATTCGACACCCTGGTGAGCATTGTGCCAAAAAAAATTGGTTTTGTGTTTTGTTTAACCAATAAAATATTTTAAACATGTTCATTTCTGCAATAAAATCTGACAAAGATAAACATCCCTTTAGAAAATAAAAACATAAATTTTGGCACCCTGCTGGTGAAAAAATTGAAATACCATTTGAATTCCAAAAATTTGTGAAGATACACAATTGTTATTTTAATCTAGTTCTAGTAATTTTATTATTATTATTACATTCTGTAACGTTTCTATAGCACTAACGTTACAGAATGCATACCTTTGACACAGCAATGAACGCATTGTCAATTTATTTCACCATTGAACTTTAAAACTTCCAAGATGGTATATCGACTAATGTAAACAAACTTTTCATGTACGCAGAATGTAGAAACAATCCAAACAAATGTATATACACACAAATTCATACTGCTGTGTCAGCTGTGAAACACAATTTTTTGTATTAAGGTCTCCTAAGTAATGCTTTATTTGCCGTACCTTTAAAAATTTTCTAACGGCTAATGGATAAACACCGTTTCCAGCCTCCCAAATTGTTTAATTTTTAAAATTACTTACCAAACATACAGGTTTGACATAATTTATTCACAAATTTGTTTAAAAACGTATTCTTTTGAGATGGAATTGGCTCCTTAAATTTATTTCGAAACTAAGACTTTCAAATTGTGAGTGTTATTTTCTTGCTCTGTGTATTTTGGTCAGATTTAACAATTTTTTTAAATTAAAAAGTTTGAATGACCTTCATCTTGGGAATGAGGCAATTTGGGGCATTATCAATTTGTCAAAAATACTTTCTCCGAAATGTCATTCATTGAAAAAATTTTGATTACAATTTCTACAAAATATTTCTACAAATCAAGTTTATAAAAATGATGTTTCTTGGTCTCTCTGAATTCAAAAAATTTATTTGGCACATTATCGTGATTTCACGCGCTTTCTTTTCAATGCAATAAGAAAATAACATAACATAACAGTATTATGTTAATACGTGATCATATCCAATTTTTTGATTCAATCAAAAGGTACAACATTGAATCACAAACAAATATATTCATGTTCGAAAAGTTGATTGAACCAAGAAAAAGTTGAACGAGATCATAATAGCTTACACGACCCTCAAGCATTCGAGAGTTTTGAGTCACCACATGGCTGTCTGGGAATTTTATCACTAGCAAAATTGTTTTATCAGAATTGCAATTTCAAAAATATCATTTTAGTGAATAGTTTACTTTGAAATATTATTTAACGCATTAGTTTCTTCGAAATATACATTTACAGAAAGATTCTACAAATGCAATTTTGCCAAATGTACATTTCACAGAAAACAATTCGCTAAAATGATATTTCTGAGAAAATAATTTTGACCAAGTGATATGGACCCCTCAATTCTTTGTTTTGAGATCCATTCATTTACAACCACACATCAAACGGGGATCGAATCCAAAATGGAATTGAAACGTGGTTTACCCAAGGTTTCATTCGGGTTGGAATTTTAACCCGCCAATCAGCGACAAGTGTTATTCAATAACAAAGAAAAAGTATTATTGGTGTGCTTGGTAGGTTGTTTTGAAATTTGGTGGAACATACAACTTTTTTATTAAATTAATTTTAAACTTTTGGGGGACATCTTTTAAAAACAAGAACGAAGAATGTGTTTGTTAAGAAAATTGGGTTGTGTGAGTGCACACCCAAAAAGGGCAGTTTATGACACACTGGTTGTAGTTTCACAAGTCACAACCTTTGAAGGTGATTTCCTGAAGTTTCAAAGTTTAAAAAGTTCGCCAACTCAATACTCTTCAAATCAGGGTGTCGCTTTTTAAATTTTTGGCGCAAATAGTCCGTTTTTTTTATTATTTCTTGGTAGGGGTTTGTTTAAAAAATTACGATGAACGTCTCGAAGCGCAAGTTTAAGAGAATTTACAGAAATTCGCAATTCCTTACCTAACCCAACTCTCTCATATGTACAGTGTAAATATAGCAACTGCCAATTTAAAAAAAAAATTATAATTTAAAATTACTAAAAAGTGGGATCGATTTCTATTCTGTGAGAACATCAAATTTTTCTGACCTAAATGCATAGCATTTACTCCTGCTTGTTTTTTTATAAATATTTTATTTTATAAACTGAAATTACAAATGAATTAGAATCCACGCTGCAGAAAGCGCGAGTTTCAAAATAAGCCATTGTTGTACAGTTTTGAGGAGTGCTTTCACTTTCACCGCAGTAGTATGATATAACGGGACGTGTTTCACCAAATTATTTCCAATACAAACTTTTAGCTTAAGTGACTTGGGTTGCTAGGAATGAAATACTATACATATTTAAAAGTTAATAGATTTAAAAACTTACGTGTTACAACTTGCAATCAGATTTAGTCAATTGTATGTTTATTTAGATATTTATACAGCTATACACATACAAAAGCTATCTTCGTAGGACACCAATTACCAACATGATGTACCGGTAGTCCAGTATATCACACATTCGCCTTTTTGGCTCCTGAAAATAACACTTTTTTATTGCAGATAAAGTCAGTTTCAGACAGTTTTTGGGTTTAAGAATTAGAGGACAAAAATGGAAACTATAAGCAGAAAAAAAGTCTACTGACACATTGCAATTTAAACCATATTATGCTAAATGGAATTTTTGCAAATTTTAGTGCTTGAATCACCAGATATTTTGTATTAGTTGTATTTAAATTTTGCACAAGATATTTCATGGTAAGTATAAATTTGTTAGAAAATACACCACAATGTATCTTGGTTTAGTCCTATTAAGAGGTCTTAACAATAATAATTCATGAATATATAATGTAATAATGTAAGTTAGATAATGACCACGAGTGTCACACCAATAAAGCAAACTATTAGTCTAGTACAACCAGCAGGGCTAAAAATAAATGAACATCGAAGTCAGCTAAAAATGATGGACTTGGTGACATTGTTAGATCAAAATTACACATTTAAATTGCTACAGTAGGCTATTTAAAAAATAAGTTTCAATGAAAATTATTTTCTTGTGTAAACTCTTAATAAAACTAACCCACAATTAGGACATGCCAATAGGCTACAATAAATCTGTTCATATCTAAATGACAGGTGTTTACCATGAATCAAGTTAAAATCTAGATTTTAGTTTCAACTTTTAAGGGTGACATTTTATAAATTCTGGGTAATGTTAGTTCAATTAAAGGTGGGGCCCATTAGTAAGAAACTAAGAATATTGTTGGAATGCAAATATATTTGTTGAAACTTATCAAGAAAGTTTTAAGTATAAGACAATCAGAAAAATCTTTTGGTTTTACCCTATAAACAACAATAGAATAAAATCTATTTAATAAAAGGTTTTTGTAATCCTAAGGGGAGCAGTGACATGAAAATATCTGCTTTTAGATTTAGTTTAATAAAAAATTGTTGAAATGGTGCTTGTGCTTTTGAAACATTAGTGTTTATAGTTTTAACTTGACCTTAGACATTTTCTTTGTTGAAACATTTGTTTTTACTGCTCATTAATAAAAATTGTTTTTCTTGAGAACTTTCTACTGGTTTACATATTGTCTTTCTTTCCAGGAGTTTTTCTGTTTCAAGTTTTTATAAATGACACTTTACCGCACAGTATTAGTTACATCTTTGATGCGTGCTAATTTGTATTCAAATTTATCATGTAAAGATATTATATAATAAATATCAAATCAAGTTAAAATTATTATAATCACAATAATTATAACTTTTTCATGTTTTGCTAGTTTGAAAAAGTGGTAAAACATTTTTTTACAACAATACATTATAAAATTAAAGTTTTTCCACCGAGCAGACAAAATGTTTTATTTTTATAATAAATTATTTTAATTTTTCAGAATCTTATGTTAATTTATAAAATAGTTTTATTAATTATGTGAATTTCTTTACTAAAGAACTGAAGAGATTTTTTATTTTTGTTCATGATTGAGTTAGCTCATCGATTTCTATGGCTATTGACAGATTCAATTTTCTCACCATTGTTCATATTTATTGGATTAGATTCATTTTTTTAAGTTTCCTTTTTTACCTAAATATTTTTGGATTTTTTCATTAATATAGAAAATAATATATTTTGAAAATGCCTTTGCTCCCTACTTTTATTAATTATAATATAATAGTTAAAAAAATAATTATTAACAACAGTTTTAAAATATTACACATTTATGCTGTATAATTTATCTTTTCATACTTTTATATTTAGAAAAAGATTTTCGGAAATTTATTCAAGGTTTTTGTTTTCTTTAAATTTTTTTTTTAATAGAAATATTTTTATGAAAAGAATTAAAGTAGATTTTTTCCCCATTGTTTATTGAAATGTGCCATGTGTTCAGTTTTTCTGTCGACTCGAGCTTGTCAAAAAGGCGATTATAATTGTTAAATTAAAAATTCCGTAATTACTTCCAAGAACTTAATTAATGAGAATAAATTCCTATTTTGGTTTCCTATCATTAAAACTATATTTCGATGTCATTTAAAAATAGTATACTGACTTGTTGAAAAATATTTCTTTATTAATAGTTGTCCTAAAATATTTTGAAATTCATTATAAATAGAACAAGTTAATAAATTTAAGAAAAAACTCATTTGGATATTTACAATTTATCCTAATTTATTATAAATCGATTATGAATAGGACAATATTTTAAATATAAGAAAATATTTATCTCCGTTTTATTTATTTGAAATTTGTTTATTTATAAGAAAAGATTTATTTTGAAATTTATTTCAGATTTATTAGGAAAGCTGTTTAGAGACTGAGGAGGTTTATTAAACAGAAGTAAACCACAGAAAGTGGTTGCTAAAGACGTGCAGTTTTGGTTAGGGGTGTCGACCCACCTTGTGCGCAGTACACCACTAGCAGAGTGCTCTTAAAAAGAAAACAGGCGCGTGTGTGTTTTGTATGAACAATGGCAGACCCTTGTTTGGGGCTGCTCGTAGATTCCCCCACTGGCAACGGCTTCTGATTGGTCGACAAAAACAGCGCAGCATCCACCCTGTAAGTCATGTCGTAAATTTTTTGATTTGTAAACTCTTCCTTGCTTTCGGTTATATTAATATGAATCTATAAAACTGGATGATGTTGCTTCAATATTCAAATACTAACAATATTTTAAGTTACGAAATGTCAATTATTTTGGTTTGTTTAAATCCTAACAAAGCAATTAGTGGAGAAATGGAGCATAGGCAATTATTTTTTGTTTTTGTTGAGCTTCGAAAAGAATTGTTTTGCATTCACAAGTCATTGTTTGCCCACGAATACAATGAATAATTCTCTTCAAAGTTTTTTTCTGTTTAAAAACATACTTAACAAATTCTAAGACTTTTCACAGCATAAAGCTGATTGAATGCTAGAGATTTTTCTATTCTTACCCAATTCAAGTTATGCTGAAGATAAATGAAAGGTTGGATGCTTATTTACTTGATGGTATTGTTTCTTATTAATATTTAAACTCTTTAAACATCGTTCAACTATTAATAAAATCATTTATATATATAAATTATTAGTTAGTCAAGAAATAGTATTCATAAATTTACATAACATATCTTTCAATGAATTTGAAATGAAATCTCAACATTTTTATTTAGTCTAGTTTAATATATGTATATAGCGAATTTAGTTGTGAATATTTATAGATATTAAATATATTAATTTTCTAGTCAAGATGTTTTGTCTTCTCATATGTACTTGAATATGAGTTAGTTACAATGTATTCTTTGATAACTTATTCATTGTATATAATGAAGCTCAATCTAAAATATAATGTGTAATCTACAAATGGAAATTTTATATAAAACAGTTTGGATAAAATTGTGAAATGGGTTGCTTAAAATTATTATATTAATTGATTTAAGATTTACATTGTAGGTCTTTAAAGATTAATTTTTGGTTTTTACTTTAGATATTCTATTGTATTTCACCTTTATCAAATTTTATGATAATATACAATTGAATATTTTTTCATTTTTCACAAATAGATATGGTTTACATAATCTTGATGTGTTGAAAAATTTCTTAGGGGTTTTTGCTTCAACATTTTATTTGCATTTTCTTTTTTCAATTAAAGCTTTTATTTTGTGAATGATAAACTTATTCTACTGTTTCTATCTTCTTTATAATAATTGATTACTCTATTCTAATTTTATATCCAATAATTCTGTCCAACTTACTATTCTCCGTCTATAATTGTTTTCTACCATCATCACTAAATCAAGCTGGTTGGAAATATTTTAGAATATTTAGTAGTGTCTTCATTTAATACAAATGGATGAGTGACAAAACAAGATCAAATTTTTATTTATGTTCTGTGCCCAACATTTTTTGTAATTCAAACAAAAAATGGTTTTGACAGTACTACATTTTGTATTTTCCTTTTACATATATCCTGATTTAAAGCTTAAGTTTAATTTTTCATTATTTTTGGCATATGAAAAATAGGTGATAATGTTATATTAATTTTACAAAATGTTTGTAAAATATTCTTGAATTAAAATTGATTTTACATTCTTCAATATATATAAAGTTCTTATTACATAAGAAAAATATTTTGGAGTAGATAATTTCTATTCTGTTTTTCATCCAATTTAATGAGCATAAAATGAACAAAAAATTATGAGTCGTATGTTCAATGGAAAATTTGAGTAAACAACATAATTTTAGAGATTAAAAACTGGAGGCCTCGTGCGGAGTTGCTGACCCTCCCATTTCCGACCCCATAGCTGCCGCTCACTTGGTTCACAATGTTTCCCATCTTGAATGCCATTCGTTGCTATAGTTACCTTCTCCTTATTTCCATTTTATAGAACTAGATTTCAATATTTTAGTTCAATAGTGATGTTATTAAACATTTTATTTTCTTAGAAATACTCATTTAATTAATTAAAAGGCAAAATGGAAAAGTAACCATTTTCATTGCTGTAAATTGTTTTCAATAAATTAGGTTCTCTCCATTCATTTCACTTATGAATAGTCTGCCCTGCTCTTGTGCTGTCCAATCACTCCCAATGGAATATATATTTCTTAACTTGAAGATTGTATTTAGTTAGTTAGCATTTGTCACTAAATAAATTCTGATACAGTTTACATTTAGTTTTTGTTTTTGTGACCAAAATAAAATAGTTTCATAACTGCAACTGAAGTTGTTTATAATAAATAAATATTAATTAAACTTATTTGGAAATTAATAAAATAAAGAAATAACAAATGTGTTCCACTAACTTTAGGAAGTATTAATTTGTGCAAAGTGGTATCTTCACATATTTTGTTTGTCTTGCCCTTCATTCTGTTCTTGAATGTTTTGTTCAAGACAGCATCAAATAATTTTTTTGGTAAATACTCGACTTAATTTGAATTTTGTGATGCTAATAAGTATTTCATAGGCTTTCAACTTAAATATTAATGTTTTACATTAAAAATATAAAGTAATGGAAAATGTTTTTGAGCAGTAAATAAAATATTAAATAATGAAAAATGTTTATGAATAATAAATTTACTTTTTTACCTGTTGTATTACCTGGGTACAGTTTTTATTTGATATTTCATGGTCTAATTAATCTATGACCAAAACATTCCTTTCTTCAATATGTTTAGGTAACAAGATTAGGTTTTCAATAGATTGAAACTGAACTATCCATACTTCTATGAATCTTTTACAAACTTTTTGTGAAATTTTTATTCATTTAAATTTATTTATTAAACCATTATTTTAAATGTTTCATATTTTATTTCAAATTTATAAAAATTATTATTAAATTTTATTTTAATTCTTTCAAGTAATAATTTTTAATGCATCTTTTATTTCATCAGTACGAAATGTTTTGCTCGTATTGTTTACTAACAATGCCATTGACGTAAAAATAAAAATCTTCACATTTTTCCATAATTTTTCGGATCGCTTTCTTTTTTATATTGAACGCAAGTTATGAAAATATGAATAGAGCATCTATATTACTTCATGAGCACTTCAGTTGCTTGGGTAAACATTTTGTCCTTATGTAAATAATTACCGTGAGACTAAATCTTTTTATTTGTAACTTTAATAATGGTTGGTGAAAAATATTTTATTGGATTTTATTATGAAGTTACGAGGACTAATTGAGAAACATTGAACAATTCTTTTGAGTTTTTACTCAAAGATGATTCTTTTCATTATTATTTTGTTTTTCAAGATAAAATTAGTTTTATTTTCATCTTTTAAAGATTTATTCAAACCACGAAAAGCTATTGTTAAATTAGACGTCATATTACCTGGTTACTAATTTAATAATAAACTTGTCCTCTTTATTACATTTTCTCTAGGTAATTTTTTTGTATAGAATTATAACCATCTTAATAATTTATAAAAGATGAGTTTGAAAGCCAATGATTATTGAAGTAAGTTTGAAAAGGGGGAAAATTTTTATGAAGCAGACGCGCAGGGTCGGATCGATATAACGCCAGATGTCCAGCCTTAGGTAATAGAGGAACCATGACCAACTTAATACCAAATGTTCATCGATCATCTTGCTCTCTGCGCGCACACAGTCCTAATAGAAGACTAAGTTCGTGGCATATAAAAGGGGGTTGGGGGTAGTGCAATTGGGGGGGTGCCTGGGAGGTGTGGCTTACCATCAGAACGTGCAAGGGGAAACCAGACCACGCTGCCGACTGACCTGGCAGTACAGAAGCCTCAGCACCATCAGACGTTTTGGTTGCCCCAGTGTGTCGTGTTTGAATAGAGCCAATTACGAACTTGTTATACTTATCTTTTGTGAGAAGTGGCTGACTGGGATTCTTGACCATTCAGGCTTACTGTTGTAGCCTTTTGTAAACCCTCTTTTACTGGTCACTGAAACGCTGGACAAAGGCTATTTAAAAGGAGTTATGGGTAATTTATTATGAAATACTTTTTTTTCGGGTTTTTTGCTTTTCGTGCGACTTTTTATTTGTTGGCGTCGTTGTTTATCGATTACGACGCCGTTGTAACTGCGCACCCGTCCTGTACGCAGCCTTTTGGCGAATAGCCTTTTAAAAATTAATTAGCTTGCATATATTAAAAAGTATTGATCGATCATAAAAGCTAACATTTATACTGTTAAATTATTTTTTTTCAAGTGTGTTTTAAATGCTAAAACAATATTCATGTTTGACTTAAAATTTAAGTTATTCATTTAAATATTTCAGAGCATTCATAATAAATTAAATTATCTAATATCTTCTATAAAATTGAATAAAATATTAAGACGTTACATTACTGGCCATTAAGTTAATTGGCAAGAAAAAAGTTAATTGCAGTGAAAGTTCATCATTTTGACTATTGAACACCAAAACTAAGTTTAATTACAAACAAACAAATATTTTGTCAACTTTTACGTATTTTAATTTGTAAATTTTCTTCAATAATTCATCACCAATCTATTTATTAAATTTATGAATGATAAGTTTTAAATACAAAATTATTTCTCCTATTCACAGTTATGTAATATTTTTAAAATTAATATTTTCCCTGTATGTTAAATATTTTTTTTGAAAAATCATTGTTTTACAAATATTTATTATTTCATTTATGTAAAACATTTTGACACATTTAAATTAAAATAAAAACAGTTCGACATCATGTTTGTCTTTTGAATCATTAGTCTAATAAATAATTAGTCCCAATAGAATAAAATAATAAATTTCATGTCCAAAAATATACTAATGAGATAAATATTTAAATTATTGGAAGATGTGTTGCATACAGTTATGAAAGTTCATCTATATACTTGAAATAACATTGGTTATTTTTAAATGATTGCAATGAAAAAATAAAATTTAATCAGCTTTGGTCTATAAAAACATGTTTGCTAATTAGAAACACCTCAGTTTTATTAAATTTTGAAAATATGATGATGTTTAAATGGAAATTTTATGCCATTGGATTCAATATTGGTTTGAACAATTGAATAAATATTGAACATTTAATTAAATTTCTAAAATATTTATTGACATAAAGAAAAATATGTTCTACTACTAAATCCTATATTGCATGAATAATTCCAATTAAGTTGAATTAAAAAAATTGACCTAAAAATGTAAATTAGAACTTCTTGTGAATTTAAATTTTGTTATAAGTTAAAGCACATAACATTTTTAGCTAAAATTATTAATTTTTGAGAAATATCCAGTAATAAAAAATATTATATTTCATTTACATTGAAATTTGGTTTAAAAATAGAAAAACAATCTATTCTTCAATTTTATACTCCTTGAGCAAGCTTTATTTTTTGTTTATTTACTTAATTTTTCCTTCATTAAATCTTTTTTGCCCCATTGAAGGTAATTTATATAAGTAGTTATAATTCATCACTTTAAATATTATAATTTTATCTATTCAAATCTTTTACATATTTCATAAAGTTGTTCTATATATTCCATTAATTTAACGATACTATATAAACTAATTTCATTTCTTCAAATCTGTTACATTTTCCATAAAATTGTTTATATATTCCATTATCAATAATATAAAAACTAATTTCATTTCTTCAAATCTTTTACATATTTCATTAAGTTATTTTATATATTTCAATAGTGATAATTTATAAACTAATTTTATTTCCTCAATACTTTTACATATTCCATAAAGTTGTTTTATATATTTCAATGATGATAATTTATAAACTAATTTTATTTCTTCAAATCTTTTACATATTCCATAAAGTTGATTTATATATTTCAATGACTATAATTTATAAACTAATTTTATTTCCTCAATACTTTTATATATTCCATAAAGTTGTTTTATATATTTCAATGACGATAATTTATAAATAAGTTTTATTTCTTCAAATCTTTTATATATTTCATTGATGATAATATATAAACTAATTTTATTTCTTCAAATCTTTTACATTGACGATAATTTGAATTTAATTTTTATTATCTTTATAAGCCATTTTTCTTCAAAGATTTAGTGAATTAGTTTTTAATTTTCTTAATATTAAATTAAACACTAAAATTAACCCATCTGAGTTGTTGGTGAAAATGATTATCATTTATCTTTTTAAAATTTTCTAAATTTGTGAATTTAACTAAAGTAGATATTTTCACAACCTTAACTTTAGTTCTAATTGGCAATACATTTATATGAGGTAGTGTTTAATGGGTTGTTCATTGTCTTCACTTTTGTTATTTTAATTGTTTTTTGTTTTCTTTTTCTCATTAAAACCGAAATGGAAAATGTGAATAAAAAATATTATTTTGGATGAATTAGTTTAATCCAATGTAGCATCAATCTTACATCCCCAAATACTCTAAAATGTTTTGCCAGTTGATGGGAAGAAATAAATTTGGGAACTAGATTTGTGGTTATGTGAAGTAACAAAAGAAATAAATAATTTATTTGAAATGAATGTTTTTATAGTATTGAATTAAATTGTTAGAGCTAATTAGTAATTAAAATTAAGGTTTTCAACTCGCATGAGATTGTTTAACAATTATGTGTGTGTAAAGATAATTTTTCAACTGCTGCCTCAGTGGTCGAGAGTTCCTCCATCAAACAATGTAAAAGAATTACGCTTTTAGTTTGGTGAGCAAACTCTGAAGAGCTGTAGGTGGCAGCTGAAAAACTTCTTCAGTTGTAATACAAAAAAGTAAAAACTATTTTTATTTATGATCATGTGTTTCAGGTTGTGGGCGAGATGGTGTGCAGGTGGAGTGAGGGTGGAGGTGCGGGTTGGGTGTGGGCAAGATGAGCAGCAGTGGGTCCGTTTTACCTGCCACAGGGGCAGAGGACCCGGGGGGGACGTCCAATTGTCCAAAGGAAGTGTTCCTTCGTAATACGGACAGGTTCGAAGGTGGTCTCGACGTCGATGCAGTGAAAAGCCGACTCGACGATCATAAGCATAATCGATGCCACCTGCCTCGGCCCCCTGTTCCGGGGGAGGAGATGGGGATGGGATGGAACCCCCGGTGCTCTTCTGACCCAGAGTGGGAGTCTCACTGTGCCTCTTTATTACACCACGATCACTTATTTCACGACGAAGGTGGAGGAGACGGACCGGCAGTTGTCGGTTCGGTAGAGGCGGGTTCTCCGTGCAGTAGTGGCGGAGAAGGAAGCTCCACACCGCCACAAATTCAATGGAGAAAATCGCTTGACCATTTGCTGGAAGATGCAAGTGGTGTTCAACTGTTCATCGAGTTCCTAAAAGAAGAAGTCGGTTCCGATTCGGAACTGCAATTTGTGTTTGCTTGTAATGGTTTGAAGAAACTAGAACCCACTGATCCTAATGTGGGCATATTAGTGCCAAGTATATTCAAAAGGTTCTTGCAAAAGGATGCCATGTCAAAGTCCACCAGTCTGTCGGCATCGAAGGTCTTGTCACCTACGAGAGTAGTTGCACCTGTGCATACAAAAGTGAAGCTAAGTCATGAAACCTATTCTCTAATCAAGGATAGAATTGAAGCCAAAAATTTGTCGTCTGCCATATTTGACGAGGCGCAAAAAGAAGTGGAAAGTAGGATATCGTTGACAACCTACGAGTCCTTCCTCAAGAGTGAAATCTATCTCTCTTGTATGGATGTGCCCAACCAACCAGGTTCGGGATCACCTCACAGCTCAAATAACTCAATAGGACATGTGGGTGAGTGTTGGAATTTATTTTTAACTAAACTTTCCATACAAAGCAAATAAACCTACAATGTTTTATAGTTAGAAATACACAATTAAATTCAGTAGATTTAAATGTTCCTTATATGGCCATAATATTGTAGTACAATAACTATGCATTTTTTTATACAAAAAATTAAAGATGTATATGCATGCAAATTGAAAATAAAAGTGATTTTTATAATATTCTGAAAATTAAAATTATATTAGCTGATAGAAAAATATTTATTGTTTGTGTGAAACTATAAACAACTTTTATTTTTGTAGGCACTGGATTCTTGGAGACTGTGCCTGAAGATCTAGAATTACCCGGTCATTGCAGCATAGACACAGACTTGGATGCCCACCACCATCTTCGTCTAACTCAGGGAGCTCTTGCTGCAACCGTACACCACCGTCTTGCGGCCGACCCCAGACAACCTGAAGCTAATGCTGGGTAAGACGGCATTTTGAGACTTTTTTTTCAGAGCCTTTTTAATTCTTTTATTTTTCTGTAAGCTTAAGATTTTTTTTGCCGAATATCTTGGCTTTATTGTGTAGCTATTTTATTTCCCACATTTCAATGTCTAAATAGTTTCTAGAAGTTTAATGAAATATTTATTTTTTATTTTGTTGATACAAAATTTATATATTTGATGATTTGTTAAATGGCCTGCATTGAGTGTTTCTTATGTTCCATCAAATATTTGGTAGTCCTACTAGTCTATTAAATACAATATAAAACAGCATGGATTATATTTGTCGATAAAAATCATTATGATGTTGCTATATTTTTTAATGATTTATAAAGCATTTAAAAGATATTTTATAAGTTAGTATAAATTATGTTAAAGGTTGATAATAGTCAAAAGGTTCCTAGCTAACGTTTATTTTAAAATATATTTTTTCATTTGATGACTTTATCAGGATTTAGTTATTGGTGTGAACATTTAAATGTTCAAAGATATGAATAAAAAATGGTTAAGCTTTGCTCAATATTGGAATAAAAGTGTGTTTTCTGTAATATTGAAGATATATTGTTCTGTATTTAGCTCAAACAGAATTCACAATGTATAACACAATTTAAATATTATGTTTTTTGTTTTACGTAAGTTACAGTATATATTTATGGTGTGTTCAGTTCACTCTGTACAATATAATTTCAAGCCATGAAGCTGAACTATAAAAAAATTCGAATAAGTATTTCATATATATTTTTTGTAATGATAAAGTTGAACTTTGGGGAAACATTAATTTAACATTACTAAAATATCCAAATAATATATTTTTCTAATCAAAGATACATTTTTTCAATGTATAAACATAAAAAACAGAAAAAAAAACTTGTATAAAGATTTTTATTAGCTTTATAATTTTGTTTAAATATATGCCACACGATGTCCTAATTACTGTCGTAAGAATACTTGTTTGCTTTGTTTACCATAGAGGATAGACAAACATGACTGTTTAAACATAAGGTTCATTAAACTTTTTCTGGTTTTCTTACATATTTTTAATTATAAGATTATTATTTTGAAAATTTTGTAAATGTTTATTAAAATATGTTTTAGTTCATAATGTATAGTTATTGTTTATGTATATTAAGCATCATAATAAAATGGTTTGTTTAAAAAATGAAAATGTGAAATAAGTAACCTTTTATTGCAATAATTTTTGCCATGAGGTATAGTGGTTAAATGTTCAATTCTTGTTTGTTACCTAAACCTCTTTTTTTTTATTTTGCCTAGATCTCTTAAATCTATTTTATTTATTTAATTTAATAACTAAAAAACATGTTGTATTTTTAGCTTAAATCTTATTTGCATGACCTTTAGTGGCTTCAAATGTTTAATTTTTAGCACTCTGTTGAATGTTTTTTTTCCAAGCACTGCTATGCCATGTTCGTTTTCTAGGCATTATCTAATGAGCGGCGGGCGAACCATTGGCATTAGTCCATATCATGCCATATACCATGCTGGTCATTTGGTCAGTCGACAGGACTCCCTGCAAAGTCTCAGCTCCGGAGCTCTAACTGATGACACCAGATCCCAAAGCAACAGTTCAATGTAAGTGCATTGTAGTCTCATCTTAGTCATTCAACTTTTCACTAATCTGCAAAAGTATTTAGTAAGTTAAAATAAAAGTTTGGTGCAATTAACAGATCATTGAGGATTTTTCTTTTAAATCTGTCAATAAAATCTTGTATGTTCGTTTGTTGTTACAGGTTTATTTATTTTTATTAATCGGTGCATTGCCTTGTACTTGATTGTATCTACTGTTTGTCATTAGAGTAGTTTGTTTTTTATAATTTCCTTGCATTTTTATGTAAATTAGTTAACATTAATCTTTTAAAATTAATTTGTTTGAAAGTTATATTAATTTTTACACTAAATTTTGTAAAGTTTAACTTAACTGAAATTAACAAAGTTAACCCTGGTTTTATAGCTCAGTGTCAATATCTATATAATTTTGCTATTAAATCGATCATTCAAATTCTGGTACTTTTGTCTTCAACTTTGTGTTTGATGATTCCCTATTATTTGGTTTTCTTTTTTGCAAAACTTTTTTTTGAAAACTAACTAAGAATTAACAAAATATATAGTTTAATAAATGTAAATTGTTTTTAAAATTAAACTTAGTTCAACAACATTTTTTCTTTTTTCAGAGATGCTCATTCAATAGGGTTTGACAAACCCATAACCAGAAAACATATGAAACAGCAACAGCGGAAAATGCTCGAAAATCTCCGCATGAACCAGGAAGTGGCGGCCTCTCACGGCGACAGCAAGTCCGTGATGTCGCACTACAAGATTCCTCGCACGCACACCATTAGCAAGACAACGCTCGAGAAGCAGGATCCGAGAATCTTTGCCGAAGCTCTCATTGAGAAATTACGCGAAGTGAAGCGATCGCAGGAACAACATCAAAAAATTAATCACTCGTTCAAAAAGCTTCAGGAGGTGAGGCTTGCTCTTTTTACTTGAAATTATTGTTTGTTTTAAAGTTTTAATTGGTTACTCTTAAGTTTTTTCATTGTGGTTTGATTTGTGCAACAATAGATTGTAAATAAAGTGTGAATGAAAAGTCTCTAAAGGTGAATTGTTTATTAAATGATCTTCTCATTGTTGTTAAGCATAATGTTAGGTGAAAGCTCTATATAGGTTTTATTTTTCTGTCGGCATCATCTGCATTAGTATTTAACAGCTTTATTTGAAGAGTTCAGAGGACTTTGAAAATTTTTAATTATTAATTTTTCAAAAGTTCATATTTATGGAGTCTTTGCCAAAAGATTGATTTTTTCCACAAAAATCAAAAGTTGTTCATTTAATGAGATGCAAAAAAAGTCACTGTACAAATGTTCATTATGTCCTTCTAGTTAACATTGCCAAGAGTATTTTTTTCGAAAATTTTATGTTTATTGAGAGCTTAGCAAATCATATTTATTTACCTTCATCTATGGATAGCTTCATTTAGATAAGTTCAACATTATTTACTTACAAAAATTCAATATCTAAAAATGTTTTAAGTAAATGAAACATTAAACCAGTCTTATTTTATTGTTTTTCGAACTTCCATTTGTCTGTGTCCTGCATATAAATTACCTTTCATGTGTTTATTTTTACAGAGTGAGGACTCGGCAGAAAGTAAGCGCCAGCTTGCTATCGATTCCTTGCCTCCGCAATTACTGCTGGACAAATTAGCACAAAAATTTCCCCCAAAAGATGAGCAAGATCCTTGTCAGTCTATTCTAGGTATGTCATATTATTTGCACAAACAATCAAGTCGATTTAATTTTGAAATAATCAAAAAGTGAAACCTAAATTACTTATCATTATTTTTAGCAGAGACAAGTTACTCTTGATTGTTAGTGTTAGCGACTTATATTTTTGTCGAGACATCAACATTTTTTATTTCATACTTGTTGACAGGACTATCCTCTCACATTCAACAAAAATTATGTTTATGGATCAAATCATTTAAAAACCGATACATGTATGCCTTATTTTGTATTGCTTTTAGAATATATTAAAAATTATGAATATTTTGTAAAAAATATAATTTGATTGTGATTTTATGAATATTATTTTTTTTATTATCATAGAATATTATACAGCACATTAGCTACAATGGCAAAGAGCGCTGTCGCCAACAGCATCTGGTGTTCCCAGA
>JARUHE010338109.1:0-10591 GCA_031471125.1 Archaeomysis grebnitzkii | reverse complement strand
GACCTAAGAAGCTACTTTAAACAAGAAATTTTAATTTTTAATGTTTTATTCTAATTGTAGTCTCGAAAGGGTTAAAATAAACAAGTTTCTATACATTTTTTTCTCTAAAAATGATGGTTTTTGATGAACTTAAAAATGTTTTGCTATTTTTATACAAATGTTAAAGTTTTTTAGAACTTCAATTAATCTGTATTCTAGGTTTTTGTCTTTTACTGAAACAATTTGTTACCTCTGGTTGATGGATGCCCTATTATATCCGAATTTTATAATTTTGAATATAAATGGCTTTGTATTTATTTTTTGAAATAATATGTTTTCAAATCTCTGGTTAATGAATGGTAGCAAGACATTTGAACCATTCGGTTCATGGATTACTAGTTGTTATTAATAATTGATTAATTATATTTTTTCAGAATGTGATCTTGATGAGCTGATGAATATGCTAGAAGAGGATGAAGATGACAATTTAAATGATGATTGGGGGTCTAATGATACTGCAACTTCTGCAGGTGTTTCTCAAAATGGCATTGCTCACAATATAGAAAAATCAACATACTGTGATGATAATGTGGATTTATCTTCAAAATCTGAAAAACCCAAAGCAACATTAGCATCACTTTTTTCCAAATCAATCATTACGAAAGCTGAAGTAAATGATTATGAAGATCCATTGGAAAAAGAGTTGAAAGAAATGGAATCTAGAATGAAATTATTGAAGGACCAGCTATCCAAGAAGAAACGTCTTGACACTGTTGAATCTTCGCCCAAGTTCACTAAACTTACCAATGTCAATAACAAAAATTATTTACAAGAAAGATCTTTGAACAGTAATGAAAAACAAGAACTTTTAAATATACTTAAAAGTAAAGAAAGTTTAATTCATTCTGGCGATACTGATTCAGAAGATGATGAAGATAATAGAAATCCTTTTGAAACAACTTACTCTAGCTCGGGAAAAGAAATAAAAAAACGCATTGCTCATCAACCAGAGTACGAAAATCCAAAACATAGAGAAATTCAAGAAAATTTGAAAGTACTTGGAGACCCGACAGTTTCGGGTAAAGCAAAAAGTTGGAAGGAACTGAAAGGATCTTTAGTATCTTTGAAAAATGGTGCTGTAGAAGATGATGATAAAAATGTAACTTTTGATCAATATTCGGGAATACGAATAATGTAAGATTTTTTCATTCATTTGAAAGTGTAACTCTGTTCTAAATTTTGCTTTTAATAATAATTTAATTTAGGAATAAGAATAATGTAAGATTTTTCATTTTTTTTATAAATTTTGCTTTTAATAATTATTTAATTTTCTATATACTTTTCTTATTAATTTGCAATTTCAATTATATGCTTTTCTAATTAACTTTAAATTATTTTTAAGTTTAATTTCTTTCAATACTCTTTTCAATTTGAAGTTTTTGTTCATAATTTTCTTTTTAATTTGAAATTTTCTTTTCAATTTGAAATTTATGTTCTATGTTTTTCTTCTTGAATTAAATTTGTTTCCCATCCTTTTATTCTTTAGTTTTCCTTTTATTGTAATTTAAGTTTTTATGGCATACTTTTCTTTTTAGTTTGAATTTTTTCTATAGTTTGAAATTTTCATTCTTTGATTTAATTGTTTTTCAGTATTTTTTCTTCGGTAATTTGATTTTTCTTCTACATTTCTTTTTAATTTCAAATTATTTTTTAATTATTTTTCTTCTTGTTTTCAAATTTTTCTTATACTTTTTTTCTTAAATTAAATTTTTTATTCATAATTTCAAGTTTTTGTTGCATACTTTTCTTCTTAACAGGAAATTTTTTTCAGTTTGAAATTTTTGTTCTACACATTTTTTTTAAGCTGTGACAAAGTGAAACCTCTGTAAGTGATTGTTGAAGCGGATGCGGAGGCGGATTTTTTCACAGTTTTTTTTTAATTTTTGTTTTTAAATCACTAGTAGGATTATGCAGGAATTTGTTTTTCTTTTTAAATTTTGGTTAACTACAGTATAGTAGAATTATAAAAAAAATATTTAAATTTATTTTTTTATTTTACAGATATTTGTATTTAACAGGAATTGCTTTATTTATAAATCTGAACAATATTGTCCAGACTAATTTTTTTTTGTAAAATGAATATTTATTGAAATAATAGGTTTTAAATCTTGGTTATAATTTCCTCATACTTGTTTAATTTTTCTATACTTTTTCCTTAATGTAAATTTTTTTTCTATACCTTTGTTCTTAATTTGAAATTCTTTTTCTATTCTTTTCTTCTTAATTTGAAATTATTTTCTATAGTTTTCTTCTTAATTGTATTTTTTTTCCTACACTTTTTTTCTTAATTATATTTTTTTCTTACACTTTATTTTTAATTTGAACTTTTTTGACATCATTGAATAATTTCAGAAATCCTTTAGTGTCTGCAAGTACGATGAAAGATTTGATGGACTCTAGAAAAATGGTGAAAATGTCGACAATAAATTTACAGGTACAAAATGGCGCAATTGACGGAGATTGGGTCACTATTGGTGTCCTTGTTTTCAAAGGACAACCAAAATCTTCACAAAATGTAAGATTCAAGTTTATCAACGAAACATTAAATTAAATTTGTTTGATCCTTTTGATTTTGAAAACAAATATTCACTAATTATTCATGAAATTTAGTCCTGAAGATTTTATTATTTTTTTTACAACCAATTTCTAAATTATCAACTTTCTTACTTATCAGATGTATTGTCTAGTGTCTGATGTGTTGTGAGATGTATTGTCTAGTGTCTGATGTATTATCTAGTGTCTGATGTATTTTGAGAAGTATTGTCTAGTGTCTGATGTATTCTGAGATGTATTATCTAGTGCCTGATGTATTTTGAGAGGTATTGTCTAGTGTCTGATGTATTATTCATGTATTGTTTAGTGTCTAATGTATTATTCATGTATTGTTTAGTGTCTGATGTATTATTCATGTATTGTCTAGTGTCTAATATATTGTGAGAGGTATCGTGTAGTGTCTGATGTATTGTTCATGTACTGTCTAGTGTTTGATGTATTGTCTAGTGTCTAATGTATTGTGAGGTGTGTTGTGTAGTGTCTATTGTTTGATGTATTGTGAGATATGTTTTCCAGTGTTTGATTTATTGTATAATGTTTGATGTGCTGTCCAGTGTCTGATGTATTTTAAGATGTTGTGTCTAGTGTATTTTAATATGTGTTATCTAGTGTCTAATGTTTTGTGAGATGTGTTGTATAGTGTCTAGTGTTTGATATATTGTGAGATGTGTTGTACACTGTCTAATGTATTGTGAGATGTGTTGTGTAGTGTTTGATGTATTGTCAAGTGTCTGATGTGTTTTAAGATGTGTTGTCTAGTTTTTGATGTATTGCTGTATTATGAGATGTGTTATCTAGTGTTTGATGTATTTTAAGATTTGTTGTCAAGTGTCTGATGTATTTTAAGATGTTTTGTCTAGTATCTGATATATTGGAATATGTGTTGACCAGTGTGTGATGTACTGTATAATGTTTGATGTGTTGTCTTGTGTCTGAAGTATTGTCTAGTGTTTGATGTGTTGTATAGTGTCGAATGTGTTGTGTAGTGTCTGATGTGTTGTCAAATGTCTGATGTATTTTAATGTGTTGTCTAGTGTCTGATGTATTTTAAGATATGTTATCTAGTGTTTGATGTATTGTGAGATTTGTTATCTAGTGTCTGATGTATTTTAAGATGTGTTGTCTAATGTATTGGTAGATTTGATGTGTCTAGTATCTGATGTTTTTGGAGATGTGTTTGATGTATTGTGAGATGTGTTGTTTAATAATAAGTTTGGCAACAATGCTGTTGAAATATTTATTTTTTGTCATCAAATGTTATAATATTCGTTGTTAATTTAAAATTTCATTTTTGAAGCAAGTAACTTATGAATATAATTTTTAGGGCTCTCAGTATTGTATATGGCAACTGTGTGACTTGAGAGATTGTACTAAAACTGTGTCATTGTTCTTATTTGCTTCTGCTTACAAGAACTTATGGAAGTCAAGTGTGGGAACTGTTCTTGGAGTCCTTAATGCCCAAATTATGAAAGATAGGTGAGTAAAAGTAGAATTTCTTGAATATTAATAAAATAATATCAGAAATAATGTTGTCAAATGTATGAAATTCTTGCAGAAATTAATATCATTTTATTCTCGAGCATGCCACAGGTGAAGCTCTCCTAAGGTATTTGGACAATGTCCATTTTAATTGAGGGAAAGAAGAGAAAGCAACTTCATTGGAATTTATTACATTAGAATTGTGGTCTAGACTAAATTTTGATATTTTTTAAAATAATGGATTAAAAGTTGTTATACAGAAAAGTTTTTAAAATGAACATAAAAACATAACATTCTACATTGCTGTTACTAAAGATTTTTTTTTGTGAAATCAGTATTTGCTTATTAAAACATACATTTTATAAGTAATTGAAAGTCAGGGTTGACCAAGATTTAAATTTGTAGGTTTAAAAAAAGGTTTATTTGAAACAAATGAAAACACTGGAAATTATAAGGTAAAATGCCAAAAGGACTTTTTTGCCTAAAGTTTATTTCTTTATATAAATAATAGACATTTTAGAAGGCTTAGAGAGAATTTTATTTGAAAAAAAAATGTTAATAATATATAGAATAGCATTGTATTCAACAATTGCACAACTTTTTTAATGTGTAGTATTTGCTCATGCTTGTTAATGAGATATTTGTTTTCATGAAATATTTCTATGTACATGGCCATATTTTCATATCTCTGTTTATACTCTATTATTTTAATACTAATAAGTTCTAGATTTGAAAAATTGGTTGGTTCACCAAAAAATAATTAATTTTAGGCAGAACGAAAGGTCGAAAGATATTTTAACGTTGTGTATCAACACTCACCAAAAAATATTGAATTTGTATTTTATTAAATTTTAGGCAGAACGAAAGGTCGAAAGATATTTTAACGTTGTGTATCAAAACTCACCAAAAAATAATGAATTTATATTTTATTAAATTTTAGGCAGAACGAAAGGTCGAAAGATATTTTAACGTTGTGTATCAATACTCACCAAAAAATATTGAATTTATATTTTATTAAATTTTAGGCAGAACGAAAGGTCGAAAGATATTTTAACGTTGTGTATCAACACTCACCAAAAAATATTGAATTTATATTTTTATTAAATTTTAGGCAGAATGAAAGGTCGAAAGATATTTTAACGTTGTGTATCAACACTCACCAAAAAGTTTTGTTGATGGGTGCTTCCAAGGACCTCGGTTGGTGCAGAGGGAGGTAAGACAAACTCTATTTGAACTTCTATTCATTTTTTATTGCTTTAATGTACTTTATGCCTTATGGCAATCATTTGTCATAGATTCAAGAGTTAAAAACTTTCACATAACTAAAATATTTCTAATTTTTCAATGACAAATTGTATTAGTGAATAAGATTTCTTTGTATGTAAACAAACTATATTTGAATTTCACATTACTAAAAAAATGGAAAAACTCCATCTAAGTTGTTATTGTTTTTCTTTTTTTCACATGATATTTACAAATTTTTTGCATGACTTTTGTGTATTTTCTTGAACATTTTTTATAATAATACATGTAAAAAATACCTATTCCACAATAAATTTATCCACACATTCATCTATATGATTGGAATTATATTTATTATTTACAAATTTTTAATTGCAGAACTAAGCAAAATAACTCGTGTAAGCAATTTGTGAATAAATCTTCCTGTGAATTTTGCATCTTTCATATACAAAAAGAATATAAAAAAACTTCCGCTAAAAGACAGGATGTTCAAAGCAGTTTCAGTGCCATTGAACCGAAGATGTCGCTACAAAATAAGGTTTTAGGAAACAGTCAGGTATAGTATTCCAACTACTTATAAGATACATTTTTATTTTGTAGATTTTTCATTGCTAGTAAACTCAAATTTGTTGTAATATTTTTTGTTGCAAAATGATACAAATACTTTTTAATGATGTTTTGATTATGTGTTTCTTAATTATTTTATTTTCTAAAAGATTTGTATTTATTTAATTTAAGTTTTTTTTTTTTAGGAATATCAATAATTGTGGATGTTAATATCTTTGATTTTTGTTGCATTTCCTGATTAGAAGTTTGATTGAATTATTTTCAGGTGTTTTATGGAGGCAACAGCTTCATGTCATCTGATGCGAAGGTTCTCCCATCAAAAAAGCTTGTCCCAGCGAACAAAAGTAAAGATTTATCGACTTTAACATCGCTTCAAGTGAAACTGAAATCTGACGAATTGAAGGAAGAAGATCGTAAAAACTCGTTTGTTCTTAAGCACATGTCTGATGGAGAAATTGAAGCCATACAAGAGGCTGCAAAGGCAGGCAATACATTGTAAGTTTTTATTCAAATTTTTTTTCTTTGTTTTGTTGACAAAAATATTTTTTTGGTAAGATTTGACAACATTTTGCCAACTCTTCCTTTTGCAAATTAATTTTGGTGTGAAATTATTAAAGTATTCTTAAAGTTGGATCACTTAGTCAATGCTTTTACTTTAAGAGAATAGTTTATTTATTTTTTACAAGTGTGTACAAAAGCCAATAAGGCATACAATTTTTTATGATAAACATAACTCAATATAAATTAAAACAATAAATAGAAGAGAATAATTATGAGAGGATCTTATCATTTAGTTGCTACAAATACAATTCATTCCTTGTATAATCACTGGGTGCAGTGCCTGTTTGTTTATAATTTATATGAGCAAACATTTGATCTAAAATCAAAAACTTGAAAAATATTTTGGTGATTTTTCAAAATTAGTTCTTACTGTAGAGCAGTGACTTATCACAACTAACAAATAATTGAATGTTTCAATAATTTTCCCTTTTTTGCAGAGCTGATAAATTACTGGAACCAACTTTTGGTGCCAGAAATCTGTTGAAACACAAGGCGAAAGAAGATCTTAAAAAGGCTGAGGAAAAGGGAGAAGTGACTATAATTTCACCCAAAGATTTGCTACGGATGACACACAACCAGCTGAAAAATCATAATTCACAAGTATGTTTTGCAAAGTTTTATGTGCAACATACTACCCAAAATCTTTTATTAAGCTGTATTTGTAAAAACAGCTTCTATATGTGCCCTCTGATTGTTGTTGTTGGTGTTTTTTATCGAGCGTTCCATTAGGAAAAAGCTCTATATAGGTTTGAATTTTCCGTCGTCTTCGTTGTCGTCGTCGTCTGCACATGAAAACCAATTAGTGTTAAACAACTTTTTTTAAGAGTTACAGAGAACTTCCATAAACAAAAATTGTTTGTCTTAACTTCCCGGTCAATATTGTTATAAATAATTTTTTTTCAAAAATTAACATTTACGGAGTTATAACCAAAAAAACCCTCAATTTTTAACTCTGAAAAAGTTTAAAGTTTTTTATTTGAAGAGTTACAAATAATTTTATTGAACAAAAGTTGTTTGTTAGGACTATTTAACAAATATTGTCAGAAGTATTTTTTTTTTGAAAAAAATATGTTTATAGGGTTATAGCCAAAAACAGAATTTGTGGAAATAGCCTAATTTTCACTTAAAAATTAAAGTTTTTAATTTATTTGAAGAGTTACAGAAAATTTTTTTGAAGAAAAGTTGTTTATAATAACCATCTAACCAATACGATCAGAAGTATTCTTTTTTGAAAAGTCAACATTTATGGAATCATACCCTAGCCAAAAGCCCTCATTTATTAACTCTAAAAAAATTTTGAGCAAAAGTTTAAAGTTTTTTGTTTGAAGAGATACAACAATCACATTGAAGAAAAGTTTTTAACTATGACCATCCAATCAAATTATTAAGAGTAATGTTTTTAAAAAGTTACAGCCAAAAACATAATTTCTTGGCTCTGCTGAAAATTTTTGAGCAAAAGTTTAAAGTTTTTTATTTGAAGAGTTACATAAAATTGTATTGAACAAAACATGTTCATAATGACCATCTAACCAATATCACCAAGAATAATTTCTTTTCATAAAATAAATATTTATTGAATTATAGCCATGCGAGATTGCAGGTCATCTATGGCTAGTATTTAACCGTTTTAAATACGTGAGAATCAGGTTAGGTTGTAGTTGGTGAGTTCCTATAGTGCCTATTGGTTATATTTACTAAACTGGAAGAATAAAATGTTTCAATGGCATCTATTGTTGCCGGCAGCAAGAACAAAATTCCAACCATTGTCGTAGATTGTCTACTATGTACCTTCACCGTGCTTAATAATAATTCATAAGTTACTGGTTGTTTTTTATTCAGACAAGCTTTAGTGTGACTTGCCATACATCTAGTTAAAGTTTTACAATTGTATTGCACATTAGAAAAATAAATAATCGCTCTACATTTAAGTTGCATGGCAGTTTAGGTATAGCTAGTTCAGAAAAAGTATCCATTTTTTTTTAAATGTTGAAAAATATTGACTTCTTTTTTTGTTACAGCCATCCCTGGGAAACTGTTACTCAAGCAGTATGGCGGAAATATCCAAATCCACACAAACCTGAGGTTGTTGGCACAGATGTTGTGGACAGAAGAGTCGTGGATGGAGTTCTTCACACACACCGGCTGATAAGTTCTCGTTGGGGCCTTCCGCAGTGGGCGCAGATAGTAAGTCTGGGTCCTTTCTCATGCATTTATGTTTTTCTGTCAGGTTCAACTGTAGGTGTTCAAAAGACACCCTTCAGGGCCCTAATTGTCCAAGTTTCACTGACCAACACCAAAACTGGAAGAAAGAGAGCATCAAAAAGCTTCGTCTTAGTCCTTCTTCACTAATATTGACACCTCAAAATACTAGTCACGTGAACTTATCACAACGTATCCCAAGTGCAGATGTCTGTTGACCTCTGAGCTGGATTCTACATCACTGCATATTGCACTACCAATTGTAGGCAAGTTAACATTCTTGCCTTGCACTCTAAATCCTTAAAAGGGGTTCATCTCCACACCAAACATATCACAAAATTCCTGGATTTTAGCTTAAACCAGAAGTCCAAGAGGCTCTGCTTCTTGATAAAGTATTTTCAGGGAATTCAACAAGACTTTCAAAATCTCAGCAAAATCAAGATCAGTGATGTTCAGCATTCAAACTCAACAAATGTCTTTCCCATTGCCTAGTCCATGCAAGCATTGTAAAGAGTAGGAGCTAGGACACAACACAGTCTCACCTCAGATTTTACTAGGAAGGAACAAGAAGTGCCCCATCTACCCTTTGATAGCACTCTCGTTTCAATACATGGGTGCTGAATACCCAATGGTGCAACGCCGGGCTTAGCCCAAACTCTATTTAATCTATCTCTTTTCAATATAAAGAAGCCAGATCATCCTCAGTATCCTAGAAGGAACATATAATTATAAGTCACCAATATATCTAAATATATACAGGGTCCACCATATTTATGGCAACACACATTTGTTATGTTTCTAAATTAAGAAAAAAAATTATTTCATGGATTGATACATTAATTACACCAAAATATGAAGAAAAAAAATTAATTTAATGAAAAGATGTAGTAATACAATTAAATAAAAATTCATATTAAAATAAATAATAAAGCCTATATGTAATTAAATTTTAAAAGTATAAATTATATATAAGCATTCAATTCATTGTCTAATGCCAACGCCAACATAGGAATTCCTAAGCACTCTTGATATAAACTGCGTGGAAATGACCACACTTTTTCCCATATTCAAGTTTTTTTGTTGATGCAGTCATTTATATGTGAAAAACAAACTGTTTCTGTAAATGCGAGACCTAAAATATTAAATAAATATTTATTTCACAGAAAAAAACCTTTAGTAACATCAGTGTAGAATGTTATGATCTTTATTTTCATTTAAGCAAACTTTTCTGTAAAATTGATTTTTGAAAAAAGGGAAAATTATTAGGCCTGATTATAATTTTAAATAATAATCATTAATAAATAAATATATTAAAAATTATTAATAAACCAGAGGACCTGATCACCAATATCTCATATGTACAAAAAACAGTCAATATAAAAAATATGACCATCTTCACATAAATTTTTCACAAAACCCACATATCTCAACAATTCCAAGTTCCTTTAAAAATAACTCTCGAGTACTTTCAAAGTACACTTAACAACTGCTCATTGGAGATGTAAAACACAACTGTAGGTCAACAAACAAAAAATTGATAATTTCACTTGAATATTTTGGATACAACCACTAAGCAGATAGGTATGTAAAGTAACTCCTTACTAGAGCTCTGCTCTGGCATGCTCAACAATAAGACTAATATAAAATAAAGTTGAAGCATTTTTAATTTCCATCAATTAATTATGAGGTTGTAACATTCTCTATGTGAACAAGTTAATTTAAGGATTTGTCTAAATTTTTGACTGACTACTGAACTGTCAAAAACAATAGTCAAATAGCTACTGTATATTAAATAACCTATCTTTAAAAGGTGCAATATGTTTTAAAAGTTGTTTATTGAATGAAGTGTGATATGGATTAAAATTTTTGATAAAACTATTGTAACCAATTAACTGTAATAGAATAAAACACATAAAAACCCGGGGGGGGGGGGGGGGGGGTTACTAAAAAA
>JARUHE010338098.1:0-10591 GCA_031471125.1 Archaeomysis grebnitzkii | reverse complement strand
TGTAAAAATATGTATATATATTTATGTATATTCTTACATATAAGGTAGACACTTGTGTTTATAACATTTCAACTGTTCACAGATAACATTTTTAAAGAAACTGATGACTTAAGCACCTGACTTGACTTAAACGGTACAAAACTTTTTGACTTAAGTTAAAAGTGAGTATTGATGAAGCAGAGTTGGGAGTTCTGTGACTAGACATTACTATTAGATAATGCATAGCTTAAATAACTATAAAGTAATGCATATGACTATAACTTTAGATTAATTTCTAGTTTAAATTTCAATTAATTTAAAAAACAAAAAATATTGTAAATTAAACATTCTCTTTCGCAACGAAAAGGAGAAACTAACGCCATTCACGTTTGCGCTTCAGTTCATTGAAGAAGTCAAAATATATTTATTCTAATTGAAATAATTTTCCGAAGAATTATTTAAATGGAAAAATTTCATAAAATCTACATTTAAAATTAATTTTAATTTCGTAACTTTGATATTTGGAATCGTCGTAATTTATAGACTGTTCGAGATAACTGACATTTAACTTAACTTTTAAATCTCGAAATAAATTACATTAATTAATTATTTTAGAATGTATTTACCTGGAATTGCTGCAACATATGGATCGACAATAGCACAATTGTGCTATTGCCTATCCATATGGTACGGCAATTGCTGTATTTATCGTAACAACAGCGTAAGTATTTCCCTACTGAATTACACTATTATGTGGTTTTATAAAATGTATGAGCATCGGTCCGGAAAGCCTAAACTGAATTTGTATGGTACTCTAAATTAAAAAAACAATTAGGGAAACAGAAAGATAATGTCAACAATACTCAACAGTTTTGCATAAATATTCAAAAAGGAACAACAAATCATACGACACCAACACCTGTGAAATTGTTTTTAACAAAACCAATCCATAGCCAAACTTTATTTTATTTGGCTTATTTATGATGACGATACTAACAAATGGTTTTCTTTAAATGCCACATTTGTGTGTCTATTATATATTTTATAAAACCATGACGTAATTATGCATGGTATGATTTTTGTTATCGTACAGTAAAAAGAGTAAGTACGGTACCATACATTATCTTTGATTAAGCCACCACATCTTTTGAAAGCCAGTCCAAGATAAGATCGGAAGATCTCAGCTAGCTTTACTTGCCCGTTTGAGTTCCCATGAAATACTGGCATGAAAAACCAATCCAAACAAAATCTTATAAAATTAAATCCATGTTTTGTAGCCTCACAAGGTACAAATAAAGTTCCAAGACGTCACATCCCTGTTCTGAGGATTTAATCAGATATGGTTGGTGATGTTACCAAGAAATGAATAATTTAAAACCTCTGATATCCTCAAAAGATTTTATTTACTGGAAGCACTGGCAACTCTACTAGTATATTATAGTATTTCTGCGGAGAATGAAACAGAGTTGACAGTAGTATACTTGGTGTAATGATATTTATCGTTACAAAAATGATACTATTCCTCTTCGATTCCTTGAAAGTTATAGATATATACTCGTAGGGTGTCCAAAAAGTTGTTATAAGCATTTATGAAATTCATAAGATATATACAAGGAGTTATGTTAAATTAATATTTGTCACATCAACAAATAGTAATTGTAGTCTTATTTGCTAAGCTTGTCATTTCTTTCCTAACCTTGCTGCAGCCGTGCGGATTATTTCCTCAAACTTAGTAGCAGACACCTTGTGTTTGATTTGACCACATTCGAAAGTATTCAACTGATACATCGCGTTTTCTAGGAAACTTGATGTTCATTATCCCGAGTTCGGCAGTCATGTCGGCTTACTCAATCGGAGAAATTAAGGATATCCGTTGTAGTGTCAGGCTTTCAACTGCTTGGTTTGTCAAGAAAGATATTGTTTTAAGATAATTGTCATAGTTAGCTTAAGTTGTGCTACGCCTTGGAACAGTGTAACGGCCAAAAACCCTTCTCTAAACTTTTTTTTGAAACTGAGCTTTGCAAACCCGTTCCATTGTCAATTGGAAATCTATGGGCAAGGAAATTGTTTGCTTACAACAGCTGCAAAGCTTAAGATATCAAATGGTGACGGTCTTACATCTTTCTAGAGTATACTTGATGCTAAGTAGAAAAATAAGTTTATATCTCATGTGTTATTATATTATCATCATTATTGTGCCTACTGTTTTATATTATTAAAATGTATCGACATTCCCAATATTTATCCATTCCACATTATCATTATGTCTTTGATTTCCCCTGGTAGTATTATTACATGTATTGTTGCCATTGCTATGAAACCTAAGACTCCTGGCACTTTTTTCCAAGTTGTTGTCCAGAGCGGGAGGTAACGAGCGGGCCCCTGTGCTTGTACAAGGAGCCACTCTGCAAAAGTCTTCAAAGCTGCCCACAACGCAAACACAAGTACGAACCACCCAAGTATGAAATGACAACATTGCTTTTGCTTTTTGCTGACAAACAAGTTTTTCTGCACTTCTTCTCTGCCTTCTTCTGGAGATAGGCTTAAGGGATATTTGGTGACCTCTACACTTCTCTTATTTTGTTCCTTTGTAACCTACTTTCTTTATTTGGTTTGTAATATTTAAACTATTTTTTTTTATGTTTTATTTTCGTATTTCTTATATATTGACTACTTCATTTCATGTTTTGTATAATAATTGATTTACTAATTTCTTATAACTTTTTATTTCTTAAATTCTTATACATTTGTGTTTTCATTAGTATATTTGTTATATGTGTTACAATTTTTATTTAAATATAAAACTCTCTAAATCTATTTTAAACAATCTCTAAAAGGTGTACAGTGAAATTCCTGAAACGTAGATCAAAATCTTTTGCCATTATAGGAATAATCTCCGTTTCAGGTATACCGATTTGTATACAGAGAAAGAATGTGGACGTTTTAGAGCTTCTCCGTTTCATGTTTCTACGTTTTAGGAAAGTTCTACGTTTTATTATTCTACGTTTCAGGAGTTTCACTGTATTGATATCTATAGTTTTTTAAACTTTAATCAAACCTTTTTTTCATCTTAGCTTTTAAGTAATCTAAACTATTATTTATCTTATTTTAATCTAGAAATTTTAAAACAAATTAATCTATTAATTTATTACATATGCAGTATTTCTGTTGACTATATTTTTTATAATTTGTTTAAATATCTTCATTCACTAATTATTTATTCAATTTGTATATAGCATCATTTATATATTTCATATATGTTTTCATAAACTACCTTTCACATCTGCATTTCATTATTTTTTAATTTGTTCTTCTTATTTTGTTATCAAAACTTGTTGATTTACCATATGTTTGCATTACTTGAATTGCTTGATACTTTTATTTTCAATTGCACTTTTATAATTGGTATTGACTTTAAATTTGTTCATTTCTTAAACCTGTTAATGCATGTCAACTATTACCATAAGACATCCGACACATGAATGCAGCGCTGAAAGCAATCTTTATTGCATGCCGGTCTTCATTCTCTTCATTGCAGGAGTTGGTTTCACCTTTCTTTGCCGTTTTGTGTTATGGGTTAGTTTCACCCGCCTTACCGAATGAGTTAACTTCACTTTTTTGAGGAGTGAATGACCTTCACCCTCCCACCTGAACGTGTTAGCTTCACCCTCTTTTGCCCTCCACTTTGAAGGGTGAATGACCTTCACCCTCCCACCTGAACGTATTAGCTTCACCCTCTCTTGCCCTCCACTTTGAAGGGTGAATGACCTTCACCCCCACCTGAACGTGTTAGCTTCACCCTCTCTTGCCCTCCACTTTGAAGGGTGAATGACCTTCACCCTCCCACCTTCACATGTTACCCTCACCCTCTATTGCCCTCCATTTTGAAGGGTGAATTATCTTCACCCTCCCACCTTCACGTGTTAGCCTCACCCTATCTTGCCCTCCATTTTGAAGGGTCACACTCACGTGTTAGCCTCACCCTCTCTTGCCCTCCATTTTGAAGGATGACACTCACGTGTTAGCCTCGCCTTCTCTTGCCCTCCATTTTGAAGGGTGACACTCACGTTTTAGTCTCACCCTCTATTGCCCTCCATTTTGAAGGGTGAATGACCTTCACCCTCCCACCTTCACGTGTTAGCCTCATCCTCTATTGCCCTCCATTTTGAAGGATGACACTTACGTGTTATCCTCGCCCTCTCTTGCCTTCCATTTTGAAGGGTGACACTCACGTTTTAATCTCACCCTCTATTGCCCTCCATTTTGAAGGGTGAATGACCTTCACTCTCCCACCTTCACGTGTTAGCCTCACCCTCTATTGCCCTCCATTTTGATTGGTGACACTCACGTGTTAGCCTCATCTTCTCTTGCCCTCCATTTTGAAGGGTGACACTCACGTGTTAGCCTCGTCCTCTCTTGCCCACCATTTTGAAGGGTGAATGACCTTCACCCTCCCACCTTCATCCTCGCCCTCACCCTCTCTTGCCCTCCATTTTGAAGGGTGAATGACTTTCACCCTCCAACCTTCACCCTCACCCTCATCCTCTCTTGCCCTCCATTTTGAAGGGTGAATGACCTTCACCCTCCAACCTTCACCCTCACCCTCATCCTCTCTTGCCCTCAATTTTGAAGGGTGAATGACCTTCACCCTCCCACCTGAACGTGTTAGCCTCGCCCTCTTTTGCCCTCCATTTTGAAGGGTGACACTCACCTACCTTTCCCACTTCGTTTCAGACGGCGCCCCGCATCGTGCCTGCCGTGTCCTCGCCGCCAGCCGTTCTGCCATCCACCGGAATCACGATTGGATCGACTCGTGCTCAGGTTAGACTTTTTATTGCTTTGTCTCACTGGAACTGGTCGTTGTCATGACAGCTTTGGTTTTTAATCTTAATTTCAACGATTTTTTAACAAATATTTTTGAATATTTTGTTCGATGAAGTTTTTAATTATTTTTTAATAAATATTTTTGAATATTTTGTTCAATGAAGACTTTTAATTATTTTTTTTAAATATTTTTGAATATTTTGCTGGATGAAGTTTTTTAATGATTTTTTTTGAATATTTTGTTCCATGAAAGTTTTTAATTATTTTTTTAATATTTTTGAATATTTTGTTCGACGAAGTTTTTTAATTATTTTTATAATATTTTGGAATATTTTGTTCAATGAAGTTTTTTAATTATTTTTTTAATCTTTTTTAATATTTTGTTTAATAAAGTTTTGTTTTATTATTTTGCTCGATGAGGTTTTTTAATATTTTGTTTAATGAACTTTTGTAACATTTTGTTCAAAGAAGTTTTTTAACATTTTAACAATGAAGTTTTGTAACATTTTGTTCAATAAAGTTTTGTAACACTTTGTTCAATGAATCTTTTTTTATTATTTTGTTCAAGTGTTTTAATACTTTGTTCAATGTAAACAATAATATTAATAATTGAAACAGTAATGTTGTTGTAGTAGAAGTAGTAGTACTTAAAGGTGTTTACTACTCTTATTCGTTGTCACTCAGTAGATAGATAGAAAATATCGATTTCAGCTACTTTTTAAATATCTTTTAAAATATTTTTTTAAAATATCTTTTAAAATATTTTTTTAAATACCTTTTAAAGTATTTTTTAAAATATCTTTTCAAATATATCTATTTTGCAGAGTCCATCAACAACGAGCAGATTAAATCAATCATTTAGAGTTGTTAATGCCGACAGAACCGACGAAGATTTCGACGATATTCCACGATCTTTTCTTCAGAATACACAACGTTTAGGCCAACCTCAGGCTACTCCAGCAAGACCTCAACCACAAACAGCTCCTGCAAGAGCCTCCCAGTCAGTAATTCGACCTCAAAAACCACATGTGTTGCAGCCAAAGTCGCAAGGGGTTCTCTTAGGAGCGACTTTCCCACAAATATTGGAAACTCTTTCTCGGCGACCTATAAACACCGGCAATTCGTTCACCGTTTTCAACACCGATGAGAGCTTCGATGACTTCACGAGGGAGGACGACGACGACCTCTTGTTTCTGAGGGGAAACCCTCTTCGAAGGCGGCCTCTGACCAGCGGCCGTCAAGGCATTCCAGTCTCAGCCACGAGGTCTCAGTCTCCGGTTCCGCGAACTTTCAGTGTGGGAAGAGTTGTCTCACCACAAAGGAGCGGAGCTTCCTTGTTAGGTCCCGGAGGACTTGGCAGTTTCAGGCTGGATGATACCGACGAAGATTTCGATGATTTTTCGAGAGAAGATATCACAGATAACTTCACGCTGGAAAGCCCTGAATTCTTTTAGAAATATTTTAATTATTTATTATTATTATTATTATTAAATTATTAATTAATTTACAAATATTCCAAAATTATGTAACGCTTTCATTGTTTATTTATGGACTTCCATGTAATTTAGATTGTGCAAACGAACGGTTATATGCTATGACGTCACAGTTTACTTAGATGGCGCATTCATATGCCTCCATAGCTATGAATAAATATAAATAAATGAATAATCAGAGATAATGTCATTACTTGCATAATACAGGTGTGGTTGTAATATGAATTATTATTTAATTATTGTCTGTTGTAATAATTAGTATATATGCTAGTATTTTTATAAGTATCTATTTTCATTCCATTTCATTTATATTCTATAGTAATATTAAATCTGTAATAAGGAATTGAAATATATTATGTAAGCAAAATTGTCATTTTAGTGCATTATTGATACTTATAACCACTTGGTTGGTTGGTTTGTTTGTCTATTTAAGGTACTTTCACACCCTTCAGGATCAATGAGACTCCACTTTACTATACTAAAGAACTGTATTTAATTTAGTTTATTAGTCACTGAAAGTATTCTCAAAACTTTTTTTATTTATACAGTTTTTGGGGGAAAGTGTAATTTTATATTGACTAACTATTTAGGTTGAAAATAATGTTTTAGTTTTTTCAAACTTTATTAAATTACAATTGAAGTTCCATAAGCATTTAAAAATACTCATTTATGAAGTAACTATGAAGAAAACTCTAAATTGGTTTCTAAATGAAATTGATTTTTGTATATAACTTTATTAAGCATGTACAAATTGTTTTAATATAATTTCAATTTATGTTTTTTAAATTATTTACCTTACAAAATTTAATTCTTAACATATGATCTCAGCCCTTAATTTGCTTAGATTTTTTCTAACCAACGGTTTTGAACGTAGTTCTTAACTATCATATAGTTATAACCTAACGGACATTTTAATTTTGTCACAACGTTACTTTAAAAACATAAATATTTATACTAGAACGTTGTATTTTGCAAAACCTTTATCATTCCAATTATTATAGAAGTAAAAGTTGTATGAACATCTGATAGCGTCCTTGACAGCAAAGTCAATATGGGACACACCTGGCTCATATCCATCCTCAGATTTGGGCCGATTCCGGTTACCGGATCCGGCCCTGTCTATATTTGCACAAAAGCCCGTATCTGGGCCATATCAGGTTGCTGGTCTTCAGCCGTACTGTTGCCAGAGCATTAGCAACCACATTACCCAGTTTTGTACCATACTCAGGCCAGATCAACCACATCGAAACCAGTTTCGATCCATATGTTAGCCAGCTTGCAAACTGTGTTGAGCCCACTTTGAGCCAGTTTGTAGCAGCATTGCAAAAAATGCCGAACAATTTTGTAGCCAGTTTCAATCGACATTAAATCAGTTAGATATTGCAATGTTAGTATATAGTTAAGCCATGTTAACCAAGCTTGCTAACATATATTCTTTCTTAAGGATCACCCACGATGGTTTAATATTCGGGTACCAAGCCACAACTCACGCTCAATTATTGTTATTATAAACGTTTACATTGCTTTTTAATTAGGTTGTTTGTTTGTTTTATTCTACTGTGAGTTAATTAGTTTGTATTTCCTTTATAAATATCATAATTTCATTCAAAACCATGATGTCTTAGTCATAGATCTGTATAAACATTTATTGCAATAAAAGTTCATAGAAAACTATTTTTTATGCATAGGTGGGGTAATTTCTTCTTTATATTTTAGTTGAAGAATGGATTATTCATCAGATTTTAGGTCTTGAGTGAAGTAACTTTTAAAAATAAAAAAAAATACATTTATTCATAACTGATTTGAATATAAGTGTTCATTCAAAGCCACGTCACAATTACTTTTATTTGGTATACTGTATTTGAAATTATCTAAAAAATTATGCAGATTACCAAGCCTGGCTATAATATGGTTTAGCTATAGGCTAAGATTGTAGTATCTAACTAATTTAATGGGGCTTAAAATTGGCTAACGTATGGTCCACTACTGGTTATGATGTTGAATTAACGTCGTCCAAATCTGGACGAAAATATGCCAACACTGTTTGCAGTGTGGCTCCAAACTGGCCGAAGGTAGCCTCAACACTGTTTGCCATGTGGCTGAGATAAGATTTGATACTGGTTTCAATATGCCTAAGCTGGTAAAACCGGCTAATATGGTTGAAAAATTGTCAAGTTACGGTTCTATTCCGGTAAATACTGTAACAGTATGGCTGAAGACCGACAAACAGATACAGCCCAGATATGGCCAGTTGTGCAAATATAGGCCGGGCCGGATCTGGCGACCAGAATTGAGCCATAGTTGGAACAAATGTTTTATTTTAAAACTGGCATATAGATCTGAGCCGAAGATAGCTCAGTTCCATTTGCCGGATGCGACGGTCAGCCATATTTGCCAGAACAAGAACGGATCCCACCCAGTGTATACCTGCTTTCTGGAGTTGTTTAAACGTTATAGCAACTTGCTGTATCAATTTTACTGTAGCCAATTTCAATACGACGTTATATGAACATTTTTAAAACAGCGTTGTTCCAACTAACCATTATTTAATGTTTCTGAAACGCCTGCTTATAACTATTCCACAACAAACCTACATACGACGTTTCATTAACGTCATCAGGTAACTATACCTGAAAAAACGTTAATAATGGTTATTTTTAACAATGTTATTTTAAATATGTTCATATAACGTTGTATTGAAGCTGGTTAGATTAAATGTGTACGGAAAGTTGTTATACCGTTTAATCAACGTTTTCAGATGTTCATACAACGTTGACTTCAATGACAAAGTTTTTGCAAAACTCAACGTTTTAATAACATTTATATTGGGTTTATTGCTAATAAAACCTCCGTTCAATTCACAAACAATGGTTTAAATGACGTTGGTTACCCACTGGGAATAGTCTTGTGGAACTCGGCACATTTCAAGTACAGTCGTATAAATTAAAGATGTCCACCATAATTTGGTGCATTGCTCTATCTATATAAGAAGTTATATTTTACGTTTCATTTAGGAAAACACAAAATAACGATAACATTCCAATAAAAAGCCTGTAAGTTCGTTCATATATAGCTTATTTCATTGCAAAGGTATTTTAATCAATCACTGGTAAACTCAATGTATGCGCGCGCAGTCAAATGTTTTGCCCTTTTTTGTTAGTTACTTCTCACGTAATGATGACGTCATTTGGGTCAATATTTAACAGTGTGTTGGTTGGTTGGCTTATTTGTTTAAAGTCCTTTTTTCACCCTTCATAGTCAATGACACCAACAGTGTGTTAATTTAATATAATATTGAGTAGATTACCTAAGGAATAATCTTTAAGTAAATGTTCCTTTAAAATTAAAAACAAAAAAGCTATAAACCAAGCTTTGGTTTACCCTGAAAACATACTTCTAACATCAGCTATTTTTTCGAAAAATTAAAATTGGTGTAAAAAATTTTCTTTGTAAAAGTGACTGTAAATTAATTCTTCATTTTATTTTATTTATGAGACACATCATAAAAACTAGCGACCCCCGTATAAAAACGGGTTAAAGCTACAGAAGAAGAAGATCATCGTAAAAAAGTAATTTTTAACTTGATTGTTCAAAACTTATGAACAAATTGTTACCTAAAAAGTGAAATATAAAATAAAAAATAAACCTAAACAGAGCCATTAATGAGAGGAAAAATTGTAAAATTTCCAATTGAATGAAAATCGTCAACTGGAGAAAGTTCTGCTTTAAGTAAAAATAACTTTCCCATGAATGATCTAAGAAAATCTATTACAAAGAAAAACGAAATGTAAATAAAAAATAAAACAACGATGCAAACGTTGGAAAAATACATTTTATAAATATTCTGCCAGTATTTTGGTTCGGTACAAGAAGTATAAATTTGGTTACTATATGGAAGAACTATAAGAAAAAATAATGAGGCATTTTGAGAAGGTGAGTTGCCAACAGTTGATGATAAGTCTGCCTGTTCAGCATCAGAACTATGAATTAATGCGTATTAGAAACTTAAAAAAAAAAACAAGATGAAAAAAAAACAAAAAAAAACATAAAAAACCGCAAGTAATGTAATAGTGATATTATTTATTAGCTTTATTAATCCTTGTGTTGTTCGAATAGAAATAATTGAACCTTAAGTGAGTCTTTCACTCTTATACAGTTCGCGGGTGTGTGTTTATGGGTGTGTGTGTGTGTGTCTGTGTGTGTGTTTATATGTGTGTGTGTGTGTGTGTGTGTGTGTGTGTGTGTTTATGTGTGTGTGTGTGTGTGTATGTGTGTGTCTGTATGTGTGCACGTGT
>JARUHE010338088.1:0-10592 GCA_031471125.1 Archaeomysis grebnitzkii | reverse complement strand
CAAACATCCAACAGCAACAAACATCCAACAGCAACAAACATCCAACAGCAACAAACATCCAACAGCAACAAACATCCAACAGCAACAAACATCCCCAGACATTTCTAGAGCTACACACTAACCAAAAAAATAACCTGGAATACACTCAACGCCCTAAACTCTGATAATCTCCTAATAATCATACAATACAACACTAAACAAAATCAAGCTCATACAACCACGCCACACCTACACAAATTACATGAAAATCAAATGGGAAGACAATACCGCTGGAAATCGAACAACTCCTAACAAACTTAGTGATACCAGAAAACACGCACACAGCCAACACCACATCCACAAACGTAATACTGACAGCACACAAGCATAACATACCAAAAAGTAAGGTCCAAAACAAACACAAACTATTACCCGAAAACATAAGATACCTCATACAACAACGCAACACACTACTTTAACAAAACCCCCAAGACCCAAAAATACGAGAATTAAACATAATAATGGAAACATACATCCAAAATCACAAACAAGAAATATTGAAAGAATACTTAACAGACAACTGGGACCATAGATATAACACGCATACACTTTGGAACACCATCGCAGCCTTAACCAACAAAAACCCAAAACAGTCACCAAACTACATAATAACATTCAACAACCTCCCAACTATCACCAACAAACAGAATGCCAAGGGAATTAACAAAAATTTCACCAACACAGTCACACACAAACAACAGAAAAACTGACAGACACACCAAGAAACTAGCACCGACATAACAGTCATAACAACAGCTCAAACAAAAATAACAAAAAAAATTAACAAGACCCGAGAACATATACATGCGACACTTAAAACACTTACAAACTATCGCAATAGCGACATTCACAAACATCTTGAACACAGTCATAGACACGATCACAATCCCAAACATGTGGAAAACAGCTAAGAAAATACCCATAATCATACCCAGCAAAGACCCCACATCACTAATATTATCCATAGAAAAAACACTAGAAAAAATTATACTCCCACATTTCACTGCAATCCCCTTCACATCAACAAAACTCCACAACCACAGCACTGCACAACATAAACAATATCATCACATCGAGTTTCAACAAAAAAACGTCCACCCACACGCACAATCGCCATAGCTCTTGACATGTCCAAAGCCTTTGACACTGTAAACCTACACACGCTACTGAAAAAACTCCAAGACACCATCATTCCAAATACAAAACTCCAATTCACCTCCAGTTACATAAAAGGCCGGAAAAAATACACACAACTCAACACCAAAAATCCATACACCGAAAAACATCAAGGCAGGAGTACCCTAAGGAGGAGTTTTATCATCAACCCTTTTTAATATCTTACCAGAACCGCCACAAAATATACAAAAAATAACATACGCAGATAAAATAACAGTACTCTCCTCACACATCAACCCTCAAACAGCCGAACAACAAACACTACACCACCTACAACAGCTACATCAATGGACAACACACAATCAACTCACACTAAACGCAAACAAGACTAACACCACTCTTTTCAAATCGTGACAGGCCTGCTGACCCGATGATCGGACCTGCTGGGGTGGGGACTGAATTCTCTGGCGCGTGTGAGGCCCCATCCTCAATATTGAGGATGGAGTGGGGTCATAAACAACATCAACGAGATAAAACTATTCAAGTTAATATCTATGCTAATAATGTTCAAGGTAAAACCAAACGTAATAACGTTTATACATAGTATTTATTTGTAGAGACAGTTTAGTGTACAAGGTTAAACCAACATTTTCACACTATATATTGATCGACGATAACACAAGTGAGGTAACCCATATTGAAATAACACTGAGCTTACTTCACTTGTGCTATTTTCGATCCATATATACATTACAAATGGTTTTGAGGCTCTAGTTTAACTTGACGAATAATTTATCTAATCCTCTTTTATTATATTTTTTATTTTACTTCAAGACTTTATGTTTTTTTGAATAATTTATTGGAGAATTTGTTATTCCAATTGTTTTTCCAATTTCAGCATGATGCTCAGAAACTTTTAAAAATATTTTGGTATAAATATTATATAGATTCTAATACTCTGTTGGTGAAAAAAATAATTTGAAAATAAAATAAAATTTTCAGATATGAAAGTTTTCTTTTCTATGTATAAATAAAAAATTTAAATTTTTCCTATCATATCAAACAAACTACATAGGAAAAAACAAGATTGGAATTTCATATTCACAATATTTATTTATGAAATTTTGAATTTGTATTTCAAATCTTGTTAATGAAAAAAAAATACAAATGATAACAAAAAGTAATAAAAAATAATTAAATAATGTATCTATTTTATGTGAAAAACAACCTCTTGTTCATAATTGGATTAATCTTTATCAATTGAATTCCTTGCAAGCTTATAAATTGTTTATACAAATTATTATGTTATATATTTTTGTTAATCAATTAACAATTAAAAATACATCGTACAGTTTTATGTATAAAGGAAATTCTTGCAAAAAACATTCAAGATATAAATATTGAATAAAGTCAGAGTAAAATAATTGATTTATTGCAAAAAACATTCGAGTATAAATATTGAGTAAAGTTAGAGTAAACAATAAAATTTATTGAAAAAAAATTCAAGATATAAACATTGAGTAAAGTCAGAGTAAAAAAACAATTTTATTGCAAAAACATTCATGATATAAATAATGAGTAAAGTCAGAATAAAAAATAAATTCTTGCAAAAAACATTCAAGATATAAATATTGAGTAAAGTCCAAGTAAAAAAACAAATTTATTGCAAAAAACATTCAAGATATAAATATTAAGTAAAGTCAGAATAAAAAATAAGCTCTTGCAAAAAACATTCAAGATATAAATAATGAGTAAAGTCAGAGTAAAAAAAACAAATTTATTGCAAAAAACATTCAAGATATAAATAATGAGAAAAGTCAGAGTAAAAAAATAAATTCTTGCAAAAAACATTCAAGATATAAATATTGAGTAAAGTCAGAATAAAAAAATAAGTTCTTGCAAAAAACATTCAAGATATAAATAATGAGTAAAGTCAGAATAAAAAAATAAGTTCTTGCAAAAAACATTCAAGATATAAATATTGAGTAAAGTCTAAGTAAGAAAACAAATTTATTGCAAAAAACATTCAAGATATAAATATTGAGTAAAGTCTAAGTAAAAAAACAAATTTATTGCAAAAAACATTCAAGATATAAATATTGAGTAAAGTCAGAGTAAAAAAGTTAATTTATTGTAAAAAACATTCAAGATATAAACACTGAGTAAAGTCAGAGTAAAAAAATAAGTTTTTCAAAAAACATTCAAGATATAAATATTGAGTAAAGTCTAAGTAAAAAAACAAATTTATTGCAAAAAAACATTCAAGATATAAATATTGAGTAAAGTCAGAGTGAAAAAGTTAATTTATTGTAAAAAACATTCAAGATATAAACACTGAGTAAAGTCAGAGTAAAAAAATAAGTTCTTGCAAAAAACATTCAAGATATAAATATTGAGTAGTCAACAAATAATCGTTCCGAAGGGTTTGTCACAACAAATATTTGTAATGTTAAAGAAAGCATAAACATTTTGGTGTAAAGATTTTAATTTCACATTGCAAATAAATAACATTTACTGTTACGATGTTATAGAAAGTTTGATACAGGAATATATTTTTGAGTTTAAATTTTATTTTGGTGTTGTATGTTATGTTGATGAGGAGGTGGTCGGAATTAGGGGCGTGTAATGTTTCCCAAGTAACTTTGTTTGTGAGGGTGTTGGTGGCTGTAGTGATGAATGGGGAGGTTGGTTGTTGCTGGATGGTCGATGGTATTCTAGTTTAGTATTGTGTGTGATGAGTGTAACAATATGTTCGCTATGAGAGTGCCTCTGTGGTCATATGTGAGAGAGTGCCGGGTGGGGAGTGTGCTCTTACATTTCCTGTGATAATTGTGTCTTCTAATGTGTCGAAGTATATTTAGGTGTTGGTGATGTACGCATCTTTGGCTTCGTGGTCTGGTTGGTGGTGTCTTTGGATGAATTTTATGTGTTGGCTGTGTGTATGGTTATGAATTTTATGTGTTGGCTGTGTGTATGGTTATGAATTTTATGTGTTGGCTGTGTGTATGGTTATGAGTTTTATGCGTTGTCAGTGTGATTGGTATGAATTTTATGTGATGGCTGTGTGTATGGTTTTGAATTTGGTGATTTGGAGTACGATTTTGAGTGGTGTGAAGGATATGTTTTTGTGGATGTATGTGATCATATTAATCATGATTCGTAAATTACAATTGACCTATCTTTTTACTGGTAAGGACTTTTTGAAATTATATAATACAGTTTAGATCATAAATGTCTATAGTTGATTATTAATAAAATAGAATATGGTAATTTGCGGAATTGTGTCCACCGTAGGTACTTAATTTTCAAAAGTTTATATCTAACTCATTGATGCATCATAACTTTTTAGTTTAGCCTATTGTGTACCGGAAAGATCAAACTATGTTTACATAACTAATACAACTTTTAATTACAACGCATCCCTTTACTAAATAAATTAAGTAAGTTTGGATATTTATCCCATAAGAAAGTGAATTGCTGTCGGTTGTGCGATCACTTGTGCGATTTGCGTTCACTATGCGTCTCATGTTTTATAATGCTTAACCGAAAAATTGATTGCGTTCGTTGTTCAATCTGAGTTGACCTGAACTTCAGTATTTTTTACAGGTGTATTGTATTCATGATAGATACAAATTTGAAAAAAACGTCAACAAACGGTAAATGTTGTCATCTCTTATTAGTTTGGAATAAAAATATTATAATTATTTTTAAATAAATTCAAATAAGTACGCTAAAACCAACACTGTTATCTATCGTGGGTATGAATTTTGTAATTGAGATCCGTCCTGACTGGTCCAGATTGAACAATAAAGGCAATTAATAAAAACTTACATACTGTAGGAAAATCAAGTGGAGTGTTCGAAGGTGAAAACAAATGTACATAATGAAACATTATTGTGTTTACAAGTTTAATAAAATCTATTTCTAGGATACAAAAGGTTCAATTTTCAACAAGGTTAGGAGCTATTTTTTAAAATCTGTACTCATTGGTCCCCTATTTTGCTACCTCAACATTACGCTTGTTAATAAAATGTTTTAAATGAAACAAGAGCTTCTAGATTATTTATAGTACAATGATAACAACTGCATACCGTATAACTCCTGAGTTATGAAATGCTGGCTGTTTCATAACTCATGGAGATGTGTTTTTTCAGGAAAACAAAATATTAGATTGTTCGGAAAATAATGGCCGATTTTAGGTGGTATGTTTTTAAATTGGTTTTACTGGTGAGTTTCTTCTGTATTTCAGATAGAGAATGAACATTATTATTCTATCAAGTCATCAACCCTTCAATAACTCATTTCATAAGCGATAAGACCCAAATTATGAACATGATAAAATAAGACTTGCGATTACTTTTCCTGCATGAGCTCAAGCTCGGCAATAATACTGCTCAAACCTCTGCAAACATCAATAAAGCATGGGGAGAAAGTACAACAAGTGAAAGAATAGTACGAAGATGGTTTCAAAAATTTTGTGGTGGAGACGAGAGCTCAAAGATGAAAACGGTAAGAGGTAGCCTAGCCACCCATTCTTCAGAAAGAAGATTTGAGAGCGATTGTCGAGCAAAACCCATGACAAAAAGTCAAGGAAATGTCACAGCGACTTGATGTCAGCACTTCAACTGTGTCTGACCATCTGAAGCAAATCGGCATGGTCAAAAATCTTGACAAATGGAAAAGGTCCAATTCTGCTCCATGACAATGCACGCCCTCATGTTGCAAGAATGACTTTACAGAAGCTCACAGACTTGGGATATGAAACCTTACCACATCCACCTTATTCTCCGGATCTTTATTCCACAGATTATCATTTTTTCAAGCATTTAGACAATTCTTTGAGCATCAAAATAATCAGAACCAAAGAATAGGTCGAATCTGGCTTCATGGATTTTTTAACGTCTTAGTCAAGATTTTTATCGACGTGGCATAAATGATCTTCTTGATAGATGGCAAAGATGCATGCGTGTTCAAGGTTCATACTTTGACTTATTTGAACATCAAGTGTCACTTATTTCATTATTGAAAGATTTTGTTTAAAATCGGCCATTATTTTCCGAACAACCTAATACCTGGACAGTTTTCTAAGATTTGAATCTTAAGAAATGGTTGTAATATTTATGGATAACTATAAACTTTTATTCTGCCCGTTGTTAGTATAAACTTGGTTAACAATACAACTTTAGGCAAATATTATATATAAATCAACTGTAAGTAAATGCTATATATAAATCAAATTCATCAAAATAAAATAAAGATAAAACAATTGTTATAACTTTCATGGTGTTATATACACAATACATGTAAATTGTTGCCAGAAATGCTATATACCTTAAGTTGACATTTTTCTTTATTAAAACCATAATAAAAATTGAATTCTTGGCGATAAAAGCGTTCTTTATTTAGTATTTTTACAAAATTCCATTTCCGTATCACTTGAAAATATCTACAGAAAAAGATTAAAATTTGTCATAATTCGTGTTTTTCATAGGTAAGGTATGCCATTACTAAGGATTGTCATAACTCGGGTTTTCATAAATCAGGAGGTTTACTGTACTGCGATCGTAGGGCAAAGTGCGTCCTCGAAAAAGCTTAACCTTTTTTTTCGTTTTTCGATTCAGCTAAAGAATGAAAAGGTGTTCTATGTAAAAAACTGAAAACTTTGGAGCATCAAACTGGAGAAAGAGATGGCGTATACATGTGCACTAGTTAATGTAGGTATGACAAAACGTGTGGTTGATGAACAATGTGTTTTTGTCATCTGTATACTTTTATGTAGATTATAATACATTAAGTTTTAAGTGTTTATATTACCTGTAGCTTGTCAGAAAGGGTGCGTAAATTCTAATATTGATTGCAGTACTAACACATTTTAACAAATTTTGAGCAAAGCTATTATAGTTTTTTTGATACTTAGACGCATTTCGTGGATGGACGTATATCCGCAATTTACCCAAGAAAACTCTAAGGAAAAGTCAAGTCTTAATGGTTTTTTGTTTTATGTTTCATATTTACAATTAATGAGAGATAAAAAGTATAAATAACTGTGAAACGAAGTAAACATTCCCGTACATTGCAAAACCACCGACAGCAAACGTAACAGCATTAAATAACAGTTTAATTAATACTGCGCTTAAGTCGCTGCGGTTCAGCATAAATAAACAAATGCATAACAAAAATATATGCATCCATGCAGGAAACAAATTTTTGTTTTAATACATTTATTAAATTTTATACATTTCTTAATTCCTATTGCAAGCCTTCATGAGACTATTATATCGAATCTGTGACCATAACCTTAATTACATGAATACAAATTAACCAACAACATAGATATATAAATGTGACTTTTATACATAAATACATTAAATTCAAAACATATATATATAAATGTGACTTATATACATAAATACATTAAAAATTGTAGAGCTATTTTACAACAAACTACACAGCGCTTCTATTTGAGGAAAAGTATTCGAGTACAAACTTTAATTTTTTCTAATTTATAATGGAATGTTAGAATAACACTAAAACGCAAATAAATCTTATGTTTGGGAGGATTCACATTTCTGGAAGTTCCATTAAACTGCATTTTTCAAGACTTGCTCTAAATGAGATTACCAAAAACACATTAAGTAGAACAGGATTAGCCAAGAATATATTGAGGCTGTCCTGCTTAACAACTAACATCCGCTTATTTATTGCTGAAGGTTATATTTATTGCTAAGAAAAGTGTTTTATGTATTGCTAAAATGTGTTGTTTCACGTGTCATGAGAAAATTTAATGTTCATTGGATTCAATGTGTAATTTGCTTTGGTTTGAAAAAAAAACAGTGAATGTAATTGTTATAAGTAAATACCTTTATAAGTTGTGTGTTTACACCAAAGTAAGAATATACCACAGACTGTTAAATGATTATAATTAGTAACAAGCTATATAACTATATAGCTAAAAAGTTTACGTTTTTAAAAAAAATATACTACAATAGCTGATCACCTTTCAACAGATCAACTTCTGTCTCAACTTATCTTTCACGACAAAATATTTGTATAAGGAATACCTTTTTTGTTTTTTATTGTTTTTCGTAAATTATTAAACCTAAGTAAATAGAAAACGAATAGCCGTACAATTTATTCATGAAGTTAAAGTTATGAATTTATCTTTTAACTGTCGCAAACTAGTCCTTGTACCTTCTTTTGAGTTGCCCTTTACCTTTTCTTCGCTGTACTTGTTTTTATTTCTCTTATATCCAGTGCCAATCTACAATCGTCGAATGTCACTCACCAAGACCACATCATTGGCAAACTATCTTATTAGACGCGCTGGCTTCACTCCTTACTTCTATACTGACCTCCATGTATACTTTCATCGCCAGCCTCATATATATTTTGTTACATTCTTTCGTTGAATTTTACTATTTCTCTAAATATGTAAATACCATACATTTGGATACCTGTCTCCATTTTGTGTCAATATATCATTCAACAACTGCAAATAGAAGTAAAACGAATTTAATTAATTAAATTCATATTTAATTTATTGTTTACTTATAAATATACGTACCAGTAATATTCTATAAATTCATTTTTTGTTGTAGTTATTGACTCAATTTTAATAATTAGGACCTAAACGTAGAAGTATTGTCATAATGAATTAAATACAAAATAGTTAAATGTGGTAACATTTTTTATTTAGTTAAAATAATCATACAGAGGAGAAGATTTAAATTATTTATCTTTTTAGTTCTAAAATAAAATGATTCGTTAAATGAAATCTAATCTAGAATTAAAACGCATTATCATATTCATATAACAGAAGACCACCAACATACACACATACAAACATGGCCATGTTGAAATAAATGCTTCAGATAAAACAAATAAAACGTTTTTTATTACGACATTAATCACATCTAAATGCGTAACTTTTCTTCTATGATTATTTCATATTATCCAACAAAATAATTTTAACTTCATATGGAAATCATTGCTTCAAATGAATACGAAAGTTTCCATCGCAACTTCATATGGAAATCATTGCTTCAAATGAAAGCAAAGTTTACATCACAACTTCATATGGAAATCATGACTTCGAATGAATACGAAAGTTTCCGTCACAACTTCATATGGAAATCATTGCTTCAAATGAATACGAAAGTTTCCATCGCAACCTCATATGGAAATCATTGCTTCAAATGAATACGAAAGGGTCCATCGCAACTTCATATGGAAATCATTGTTTCAAATGAATACGAAAGTTTCCATCCCAACTTCATATGGAAATCATTGCTTCAAATGAATACGAAAGTTTCCATTATAACGCACACATGAACAATTTAATTTTTAAGTTATATTTTTTCTACGTAGCCCTCCCTACTTTTGAAAGTTTTTAGAATTTGAATGGCATGTTTCTTCACGAATTTATTTGGTAGATATTTTATTTACGTTCTTTGATATTTTGTAGTTTAAAGTCTTGTCGTTTATTATTTATATGTTCAACCATTTTTAAATATATTGAATTAATTTTTGCATTAATTTTGTTTGTTTGTCATGTTTTGGTTATTTGGTTTGCCAAATAAACTATTTGTTGACCATTTGTTAACAATTATTTAATTTCACATTTGTAATTCTTTGGGTTGTTTCTCATTTCTCGATTATGTGATTCGTCTTTCTTTAATTTTTTAGTTAATCATTCCTTAATTATTCCTTATTGTAGTATGAATTGAGATTTAAGACGTCATAATTTATACAATATTGCTAACAATATAATGTATGAACACTTATTATTGTAAGGTTTGCAGTGCAATGCAGTTTACATTGAAACTAAACCTTATTGAACGTCGATTTTACTGTCCAATATGCGTTAAAAGGATAAATGTTATTAACGTAGTATTAATTGCAAAGATAGTGAATAGTAAGGTTTGTGCTGTAACAATTGGTATTTATTTCTAATTTAGTTGTTTGTTTCGTTTTCAATTAACTTTCTTTTGTTTTCGATTGACTTTGTTTGTTTGGATACCGGTTAGTATTTTCATTGAAATTATTATTGAATAAAAGGAAATAAAAAAAACGTTTATTGCTGATATGATAACATTTGTTGAAGAGATGAATAAATTTATATATAATAAATGTTCAGATATTATATTATTTGTACATTTTTCATCATTGATGCTCAATGTTATTCTATTTACATGATGCTGCTTATTTATTTTATGCAAATACTTGGTTATGTATAATATATATACATGTATAATTGTGTATATACATGTATATATTTATATATAAACATATATATATATATATATATAATTTAAAAATGTTCATACACATTAGCCGTGTAGTTATATATAAAAAATAAAAACCCACTTTGTTTTTTATTTTATTTACAAATTGTACAGGTACATAAGTTTATTTTGCATATATAGTATATATATAAA
>JARUHE010338077.1:0-10592 GCA_031471125.1 Archaeomysis grebnitzkii | reverse complement strand
CGCTATTGGTAAGCTTTGTCAGTGTGCTTTAATCTTTTGAGACCCAAGTGTCGCTATTGGTAAGCTTTGTCAGTGTGTTTTAAACTTTTGAGACCCAAGTGTCGCTATTGGCAAGCTGTCAGTGTGCTTTAATCTTTTGAGACCCAAGTGTCCTTATTGGTAAGCTTTGTCAGTGTGCTTTAATCTTTTGAGACCCCAGTCGCAGTGCTGGACTTACATAGAAGCTAAACAAGTTTTTGCTTAGGGCCACACATCATCAGGGCCTCATTTTTAAAAAATATATCAGTATTTTAAAACCAATTCATCAACAAGAAGGGCCTCAAATTGTACATAGCCTAGGTCATTAGCAAGCGAAAGTTCAGCCCTGCCAAAATGTAGCTATTGGGACATTTTTTCAGCGTGCTTTAATCTTTTGGGACCCAAGGTCGCTATTAGAACACTTCCTCAGAAATTTAATCTTTTAAGCACGAGATCCGATATTGGGACAATATGTCAGCGTGCTTTAAAATTTTGAGACCCAAGTGTTTGCTATTGGGACATTTTTTAGGGTGCTTTAACCTTTTAAGACCTAATTGTCACTATTGGGACACTTTGTCAGCGTGCCTTAACCTTTTGGGACCCAAGTGTCGTTATAAGGACACTTTATCAGTGAGCTTGAATCTTTTGGGCAATCTTGAGGGTGCCTTAACTTTTTAAGACCTATGTGTCGCTATTGGGACACGTTGCTAGCGTGATTTAACCTTTTAGCACCCAAGTGTTGCTATTAGAATATTCTGTTAGGGTTCTTCAATCTTTTCAGGCATTGCTAACACAATAAATTGTGTGTAGACATAGTATGAAGTTGAAACTATTGTTGGGTAATTAATGTTTTCATTATTTTGTAGGGTAAAATAAATTCGTATATACTTATGGAGAATAACTTTTTTGGAAAGGTGTGTCTAATTAATTGTATTTAATTTTTAAACAAAACATTTTTTCTTCCGTTCAGTTCTTGTAACAATTTATTGCAAGATTTTTGCAAAATACGTTTTTAACATAATTAACCTAAAAAATTAATAGAGTGTGCACTATTGGAGCTCCAAAGGCTTTGTTCCTCACTAATATTTTTTTGAATATTTATCTTCTGATATTTTTAGGTTTAAATTTATAAAAGTTTATTGCATAATTTTCTAATTTTTTTAAAATAATTATATTTTGAGATAAGTAGATGTAAGTTATTAATAGTGCTAACACAAAGACGTGTCAGCTACTTGTTAAAAGTATGCACTGTTAAAAGTGGTTTAAGGGAATCAATATAGCTCCATCAAACAGTAGATCATTTTTAACAAGCTTCCTTTATCAACATAGCTTAACTTGTAATCACCTAAGTCAAAGTTTGTTGTTTCAAAAATTTTTGATCATTTTACACCTACTAACCCGGAAGATTAGAGAAGCAGTGTGTAAGGTCGAACTAAAAAGCTTATAAGAGTTTGGCGTGCCAAGCACCAGACCTTTTTTTTTATTAAAATTTATAATTGATAAATAACATCTGCTATAATTTCTATATATAATTTTATTGTTTATTGTTGCTTTTTTGAAATGGTATGGGATAATGCAAAATATAAATGTTTATAATTGCTTATCAAAAAAAGTAAAGCAGTTATATAAGATTACATTTTAAATTTAAACTTTTCCACATTATAATTAATATTTATAATTAAAGCATAGTTTTTTTCACTATGATTTAAATATAATTTTGTTCTTAAGATATTTTTAAAACGATGGAAGTTATTTCAAAGCATAAATATTAATGACAAAATAAAATAGATAAGCAAGCAATCAATACATTTTTAAATTTGAACTTGTTTATGTTATAATTAAAATCTATATTTTAAAATAAACTTTCACTCAATTAATTAAAATCTATATTTTAAAATAAACTTTCACTCAATTAATTAAAATCTATTTTTTAAAATAAACTTTCACTCAATGACTTACTTATCATTTTGATTGCAAATGATGTTTTTAAATGGTAAAATAAAGCTATACCATGCATAAGTAAATTTGAGTAAATTTGAGTATAGTATAGTTTAGTATAGTTTAAGTAGAATAAAGCTATGCCATGCATAAGTATAGTTTTAGTGTATTCAATAAAAAATTAGTACAAATCTAAATAAAAAAATGTTTATAAAGACATCCCTAGTAGCATCTATCCCTATAGTTAGTGGCTGATCCTTGTCTATTTGTCACAATTTAGTGGCTATTCTATGGTTCCCTTGGAAAATAGCCAATAATTAGCTATTGAAATGCTACTAGGGCATCTTTTTTCAATTTATATCAACGACGAGAATATCAGAAAAAAAACAACAAAAATGTTGGGGGACACTGCTGTGAATGGCTTCACATCGCTCGCCATTCACAATAAGTTAGGTTGATTTGACAAAACAACACTAATATAAATTATCATAAAAATCAATAATAATAATAATGCAAAATATAACTTGAAATAAGGTGTGGTTAACCAAGATTAAAAAAAATGAATTTTGTGAAAAAAATCCGCAGGTTCCGCCTCAACAATCAACAGTTGATTATAGAGACTGTTTGTCACAGCCTAATAAAACAATAAAGTAGTATTTATGTTAATTTCAAGTTTCTCAAACATTGATTTGTTCAATGCTATTAACTTTATAAGTCTATTTGAAACATTTGAATGAATGAAATGGAAACATAAATATTCGATAATGGTAGAAAATAAAGAAATATAGGATAAAAGTAAAGTATGAATAAATATTCGATAAGAAAGAAAATAAAGAAATATTCGATAAATATATAGAGTAACAAAAATGCGATAAGAAACAAAATGAAGCTTATCCCATAATCCCATAAAGGTAAAGAATAAACAAATATTTAATAAGAAAAAAAATCGATAAAAGTATATAATAAGCAAGTAATAAATAAGAAAGAAAATGAAAAACTTACTCGATAAAAGTAGAGAATAAAAAAATATTCAATAAGAAAAATGAAAAAAAAATATTGCAACAAATGTAGAGAATGAAGAAATACTCGATAAGAAAGAAAATGAAGAAATATTCGATAAAGATAGATAATAAAAATAATCAATAAGAAACAAAACGAAGAAATTTTCGATAAAGGTGAGGAATAAACAAATAATCGATAAGAAAAAAAATTAAAGTAGAGAATAACAAATATTGGATAAGAAAGAAAAAAAAGAAATATTCGATAAAGGCGTAGAACAAACAAATATTTGATAAGAAAGAACAAAGGAATATTCGATAAAGGTAGAGAACAAATAAATATTCGATAAGAAAGAAAATGAAAAAATATTTGATAAAGGTAGAGGATAAAGCAAACAAAAAGGAAGGGTAAATAGATGCAGCAAATATATTCACCTTGACAACAGTTTCCCTCTCTGACTCTTTGAAACCTGAAGGGCAGTATTCGGCTCATACAATAAGGCTCGTTTTCATGACTAATTTGCATGTATTTTAGTGCTTAAGATAATAATTGTCCATGATTTAAAGTGCGAGAATATCCGAGTTGTTCTGCCTTCAAAGCAAATCTGAAAGTTCCTTCAAATTAACTTCTAAGACATTGTTAATTAAAAATTTGTTTTCATTATTGTATTGGAAGATATGTTTAAATAATTATATAGCAATATACGAAGACAATTTTGAATCATTTTTACATCGAAAATTGCCATTAATTGAATGTTATTTGTTTCATCAGCCAAATGTTTATGTAAGAATCCTTGAAATTAATTCTATAGATTGTATACCGAAGTAATTTAATCTTGAAAAACATTTAAAGCATAGTGTAATTATTAATAGCAAAAACTATATAAACAATATAAAAAAAATCTTAAATCATTTACGCAATATAACCTTTACAGCTCAGCTCGTTTTTTAAATTGTCATTAGCACAACAACATTACCAAGAAATGAATTATGTAAACAGACCATTGTTAACATTTTCCATTTAATAACAATTGATACAAATGTTCTTCAATGTAGTGAAGTAGTAAGTTTAAACATGTATAGGCCATATTTATTATATTTTAACTTTCTTTATAAAATAAAGAAAAAAAAATTTGTATATCTAAAACTACTAAAATAGTTTTAGTTGAAAAAAAAATCTTTTAGAAAACAAAATTTTCTTAAAAACGACTCGATGACCCAACAGCAAACCAAGCTGAGAAATGCCTCGTCTCTGTTATTGAGAGTCGAACATTATTCTGTCGAGATTCATTGTAAATAAAATCGCAAAAGGAATGGCAAAATCGCCATTAACAGCTGAGGAATTCGAGATACATTACAAGTATGTGATCGACAAATATTTTAATTACGTTAACATACAGAACGATCTGTTTTCCTTCCTAAATTTGCTTAAATCATTTCGGTTCGGTTATTTGTCTCAAACTATCGCCTGAATTTCGGATATGGAGCACTTGAAATATTTCCGACGTTGTATTTGGTGTACAAAATTTTCAACAATTTAATAGAAATTATCATCATTTTCTGTATTATTGGACACGTTATGATCAAAGCTAGAATCCTAATGATCTAATACATAAATTAGTTTATAATGCAGAATGTAATTAACAATTTCAATTTGTATTATTATTGGTAAAAGTTATGGAGCAAGTAAAAAATAAAAAGTTTTATAGTTTCTATAAATTCTGATATTTTTAAACACAAGCAATTAGGTTGAGCTAAAACTGTAGCAAACTGTAGTTTTCGATACAAGAATGCGGTTTAAGCTTTACACTACTTCCAACTCATTAAAAAATACACTGATATAATTTGGGCTTTTATTTAGAGGGTCTAAATGAACCGATCTCTACTCCCACTTTACATATCAACCTAAATACTACTATCCACATCAAGTGATGTGTATCTTTAGAATATGCATCCGATGTGTGGTGCTTCCTTTTAAGCCGGGTAAGCTTAGCAAATGAAATTTTAAGAGAAGATCGCCACGTTCAACTTCTCAATGGATGGCTTATGCAGCACTAATGTTCAGACTAACTTTTTTATTCACTCGGCCATCTTCTCTCATAACGAAAATATAATTTGTATAAATAGAAAAAAAACATTCTAAATGGTTGTTTATATTGTAATATATTCGTTAATTAATATTTAATGTTAGCTTATTTTCATCTATGGAAATATAATTCAGAATTGTAGGAAACAAATATTTTTTAAATGTTAAAAAAAGATAAACAAAAGTTAAATAAGTCATTAAATTCTAAGATTTTGGAGAAAACATTTCTATGGAGATGTTGCAATATCAATTTTCGGATATGTTGTTAAAATGAAATGAATTTTTAGCTTTGAAAACTTCTCTTTTGTGAACTTTTTTATGTGTAACAAAGAAAAAGGAAAAATATTTTTATTTCATATTTAAAAATATCGTTGAATCAAACGACAAGACCAATATTCAATACAAACAAAAATACTATTGAGAGTTCCTGCAACAAATAATAACAAAGACAAATAAGAAAAAAAAGCAACAAAGACAAATAAGAAAAAAAGGCAAGAAAGAAAGAAAAGAACCAAGCGACAGTGAATTAAAAAGGGTAATGAAAAACTCAAAAAAGGGAAAAGAAAAACCAAGCGATACTGTAATAAGAAAGAAGAAGGAAAATACACGATAAAGAAAGAAAAGAACAAGCAACACTTTAATAAAAAAGAGAAAGGAAAATACACAATAAAGGAAGGGTTGGGAAAACCTGTGACAAGATGAATAATTAGAGGAGGACATTTTTTACCAACTGATGACAAGGAATTAATGAAGAAAGGATGGATGATGGAATACATTAATAATAAAGATGATAACAATGATTACATTGATGGAAATTTCATCATTATAGTCTTGCAAATAAATTGCATTCTCGTATTATTATTATTATTATCATTATTATTACTACACTTAACATTATTATTTCTTATTAATACTATTATTTTTGTGTAGCACTATTATTATTGTTGTAATTATTATTGCTACTCTTAAAATTATAAATATGTTTCATATTATTATTATTATTATTGTTATCATTATTATTACTACTTTCAACTCCGTATTATTATTGCTATCAACATCATTATTATTACTACTTTTAAGAATAATATTTCGTGCTATCATTATTGTTATTTATTTTAATGTTTTTCCCGTTATTATTACTTATGTTTTTTGTTGTTTTTAGTATTAATGCTCTAATTGTTATTTTTCCTTATCATTTTTACTTTAATAGTATTATTTTTTCACCATTAAATCTAAGAATGTGTTGAATTTTACTAACTACTTTGGTATCTAGTTTCCAAAGTTTTACAATGCAAGATAGTTTACTGTTTTTTCAGTTTTACCATTAAGCTTTAAGTAGCTATTTGTTTTCTTCAAAAAGGATTTAGGTTTGTATTTTTGAAATTCTAATAAGGATACATTGTTTTTAATAACTTTACAATACACGAGATAAAATGGGCCAACTTAAATAATAGATTTCTAGCTACCCAGCTGTAGCACTCGTAAGTGTAATTGTAATTATGCAGTTATAAAATCACATGTTGTATTTCGGAGAAAAAATGTTTTCTTATAACATAGAACTGTTTGCCTAAATTATGTATTTTTGACAAGCCTATAAAGAGTTTATTCTATTTAAGGCAATTATTATTTATTGTATTTTTTATCTTCTTTTATTAACTTAATTTATTTGTATACAATTAAAAGTTAAATAATAAAAAATAATGTTTTTGGTTTGTTTATGCAATGCATCAAGAAAACAAAAGAAGCAAATTAACATCGTTAGTTAAAAACAAAATAGTTTAGGAATTAAAATTAAATGTTGATGTTTATTTAGATTTGTCTTGGACTTCGATGAAAACATTTATATTTATCATCATCTTGCTCGACATCTTGCCAAATATTTTAACCAACTTCTTGTTTTGTTTCGAAGAAAAATAATTTTCAAAAACAAGTTTGTTACAAATTTTTTTTATTTAGTTTGAAAAAAGATTTTGTTTAAACAAAATAAAATTTATAATTAATGTTGTTGGGTCTAACTTAATTTAATGTTCTTACATTTAATTTACTTAAAATTTGTTTGGATTTCTCAACTAAATGGTTATCTGTTGAAGCAAATTTGTGGAAGTGATAAATTATGGATTGTTTAGACAACCCTGTTTGGCTGACAAATCTGTGATTTTATTCAAGATTCCAACTCTAATGTTTTGTTTACTTGTTTAATTATTTCAAAAGAAAAAAACAAATTTCATTGTTCAAATTTTTTTTTACATTTTCATAATTTAAAAAATGTGTTTTTAATAGAACTAATTAAGTTTTTGTTTTTCCTATTTTTTTTTCTATTTTAATCTATGTAATATAAATTTGAATGTCTATCAACTTACTATAGACATTAGTTTTTGTTTTATTTTTGAGAAATTACATTCAATGAGTTATTATATTAAAATTTTTCCACCACTTGATTTTCTAAAAAAAACTTGTTCAAATAACTGAACTTTTATTTTTTGTAAAAGATAATCACAAACTTCTCTCATTTGATTTTTTTAATTATGTATAAAATTTGAAAGAAACAACAACAATAATTACAAAAAATATTTTAAAAAATATGTGTACTAGTTTAATACTATAATTTTAAACTATGACTGAATAAAACTAAAATTATAAAAACTTTACTAAACAAAATACTTTGTTTGTTAAATGATTCATGTATAAGTACGACCACGGGGAATAGATCTTACATGTTCTCGAAAATATATATTTGACAAATATATATTAAGAAAGTTTTAGCAAATGCTCACAACATTCCAAAGGGATTAACCGTTTCACCCAAAATTCTTTTATTTTGTTCAGTCCAGGACTGAAAGGGTCGGTAAAAGATTCGGGGGATTATGTGGGATATATTTTTTCTATTTTTTCATGAAATAAAAATCTGTAAAATTCGACGTTGTAGGTGTTTTATTATTTATGTACTCAACAAAATAATTTTCTAAAGAAACGTATCATCAATATAAAATCGACAGAACTTAAACATTTTGTAAAATTAAAAATAAAACAAATTTTTATTGTTTGAAGTGTAAATAAAATTGGTGTCTATAAAATCTTGACAGGAAGTTTTTAAATTTTGATTTTCGGAATTTTAATTTTAACCTTGAATATATTATCGTTATTATGAATACATAAACACGGATGTATTTGTTTATTTATTATAATTTTAATATGGTTCTATTTGATGAAAACTTATAGCTTAACTTCTGATATTGTCAGTTTTATTAGTTTGCTCGATTTATAATTTTAAATAAATGCACATTCAATAGGTTTCAATTGAAATAAAATACATTTAAAGTCAGTAATTTTAAGATTAATACAGCAGATGTTCTCTATTTTTCAGAGCTCGCTCCTTGATTTACATAAATAATAAATCCAGGACAAGAGAAGCTAATTGGGTGAGGCAAATCAAATCTAAACTGAAATCTCGCATCAATTCTGAATAATCTTTGTATATAACTGAGAAATAAATTGATTTTCTATGAAATTCAAAATGAAAAGTATAACAACTCTAACGTATTGTATGAGCAAGAGTACGTTTGTAATTATCATACAATGTTATCACTGTATATTTATTGTCATTAATTATTAACACTTCAACCGTTTCTTGTAACACTGGTGATACACAAGTATAATGGCTTACTCCATCTTATTGTATCACTGATGTTACATAAGATGGAGTAAGCCATTATATGTATGTATCACCGGTGTTACAGGAGACGGTTAAAGTGTTAAACAAAGATGATAAGAATAACTGAGTTACCAGTATGATGTGACACAGAAACATAAAGCAAGATAAAACAGAAAAAACTGGAAGAAAAAATAGATTAGTTAATGTTATCAAACTACAGCCACACCACAACAGTATGTCCCTTCTACATAAGAACGGGGAAACATTTTTGATGTTCACAAACAAGAGAATGTTTTACCAAATTTATATAAACAAAACATAACTAAAAAGGCTTTTGAGATATTAAATTTTCTCTCTTTTGTCTTGTATATTAAAACATGCACAAAATCGATAAAAAACAGTTGCGATAACCGTTTCAAACACATTAGATTGAACTTTAAAAAATATAAATAAATATTTAGTATCCATAAAGGTTTTACTCAACATAAATCTTGTCTATAAATATATAAACACACATAAAAATTAACGTTTGTCCCAAATATATGAAAATGTTCCTAGATGGTTGGTGAAAGCTTTCATGAAAATTATAAAAACAACTTCTTGTTATGTAAGACATTTTCTACGAAACAAGCAAAATAGTCAAAGTATATCATCTTTAGTGCTATCTATTTATAATAAAATATTTTAAAAACTTCAGTGATTTAAGATATTATGATTTTTTTTATTTATGAAAGCTTTAAAGTTTTATGTTAAGTGTGAAATGCATAGTTTGTTGACATCACTAATTATTAAAAAAAACATCTCTCAGTACAAATAAAATATATAATATCGGTGTGTATGTTATATATATAACTCGTAACTTGGTTAATAATGTATGCGAGTGTGCGGTTACGCGTGTGTGTGCGTATTAATGTTCGTGCGTGGGCGTGTGTGTGTTGTACGCCTGTGCATTTGAGAGTGTATGTACGTGTCTGTTCGTGCGAGTATGTGTGTGTGTGCGTGTGCGAGTATGTGTGCGTGTGCGTGTGCGTGTGCGTGTGCGTGTGTGTGTGTGTGTGCGCGCGCGCATGCATTCATGATGATGATGGTATTAATATCGAATGAATATCACAGACCAATTTTGTATCTACCATATTATTGACGTTGTCATTTTCTAAGGTATGTCTTATCAGGAGTTTACTTACTATTTGCTATTTTGATTTAATAAAAAATTAGAAACTTAGAAAAATTTAGAGATACTTATGCCAACGATGATACCTACTTGTTTTTACTTGTTTTCATTAAACTTACACCAAAGGAGTTATTCAATTTAAATTATATATATTATCTAACAATTGAATATTGGTGCTATTACAAATTTTTAATCTCCGTTATTTTGTCTGAAAAACTCAACATAAAAATAAATTGGAAAACAAATTTTGTATTTCGTACAAATTATATTTATACATTTGTATATTCATATCCCATCTATAATATCAGCTTTATGAATGATAATAACAAGCAAACACCAATTCAAAACTGAAGCGAGAAAGGGAATTATAACTGATTATTTATGGTGGCACTTTAAAAATTAGTAAAATCAACGATTTCATGCAGAAGACCATCAAATAATTTAGTATACTACTATGAAGGAGGTAAATAAAATGAGGTATACTGTACCACCATATGCCAGATTGATATGGTTGCTGGTTCCATTACATGATTCCTCCCAGCATATGACCACCATATGACTATGGAATGGTTTCTGGTTCCGTTCCATGATTCCTCCCACCATATGACCACCATATGACTATGGAATGCTTGCTGGTTCCATTCCATGATTTCTTCCACCATATGACCACCATATGACTATGGAATGGTTGCTGATTCCATTCCATGATTCCTCCCACCATATGACCAC
>JARUHE010338066.1:0-10593 GCA_031471125.1 Archaeomysis grebnitzkii | reverse complement strand
TTTCTAAATATTCATAAACATTTTTATTTTTTTTATTTGTAATTCTTATAATAAAAAATATTGCCAGGGAAATTGAATAAAACATTTTATATACAGTTATTAAATAGTAGTAGTGAGCAATAGTAAGAAAAACAGTATTAATATTAGTAATAGTAATAGCAGTAGTTAAAACATAGCACTAGTATCAGCAATAGTCGTAGTACTAGTATATGTAGTAGTATTTGTACCATTAGTTGTAATAGCAGTATTAGCAGTAGTGGTAGTAGTAGTAGCAGTGGTAGGATTAGCAGTAGTTGTAGAAGCAATAGTAGTAGTAGTAGTAGTAGTAGTAGTAGTAATAGGAGTAGCAATAGGAGTAGTAATAATAGTAAGAGTAGCAACAATAACAGTAGTAATAGTAGCAGCAGATAGTAACAGTAGTAGTAGTAAGAATAGCAGTAGTTTTGTCAATTTTAGTAATACTAGCAGTAATAGTAGTAGAAGTTTTAGTAGTAAAAATGTAAAAGTGTTAGCAGTAGTAATAGTAGTAATAGTAAAAGTAGTAGTAATACTAATAGTAAAAGTAGTAGTAATACTATTAGTAGTAGTAGTATTAGTAGTAATAATAGTAAGTGTTAGTAGTAATACTAGCATTACCGGTAGTAATGACGTAGTGTTAGCAGTGTTAGCAATAATAACAGACCAGTAGTAGTAATACTAACAGTAATAACAGTAACAGTAGCAGTAGTAATACTAATAGTAATAGTAGTATTAGTAGTAATAATAGTAAGTGTTAGTAGTAATACTAGCATTACCGGTAGTAATGACGTAGTGTTAGCAGTGTTAGCAATACTAACAGACCAGTAGTAGTAATACTAACAGTAATAACAGTAACAGTAGCAGTAGTAATAGTAGTAGTAATAGTAGTAATACTAATAGTAGTAGTAGTAGTACTAGTAGTAGTAGTAGTACTAGTAGTAGTAGTACTAGTAGTAGTAATAGTAATAGTAGTAATAGTAGTAGTAATAGTAGTAGTAGTAGTAATACTAATAGTAGTAATTGTAATAGTAGTAATAGTAATAGTAGTAGTAGTAGTAATAGTAATAGTAGTAATACTAGTAGTAGTAATAGTAGTAGTAGTAGTAGTAGTAATAGTAGTAGTAATAGTAGTAGTAATAGTAGTAGTAATAGTAAGTAGTAGTAGTAGTAGTAATAGTAGTAGTCATAGTAGTAGTAATAGTAGTAGTCATAGTAGTAGTAATAGTAGTAGTAGTAATAGTAGTAGTAATAGTAGTAGTAATAGTAGTAGTAGTAGTAATAGTAGTAGTAATAGTAGTAGTAGTAGTAATAGTAGTAATAGTAGTAGTAGTAATAGTAGTAGTAATAGTAGTACTAATAGTAGTAATAGTAGTAGTAATAGTAGTAATAGTAGTAATAGTAGTAGTAATAATAGTAGTAATAGTAGTAGTAATAGTAGTAGTAGTAGTAATAGTAGTAGTAGTAGTAATAGTAGTAGTAATAGTAGTAGTAGTAATAGTAGTAGTAGTAATAGTAGTAGTAATAGTAGTAGTAATAGTAGTAGTAATAGTAGTAATAGTAGTAATAATAGTAGTAATAATAGTAGTAGTAATAGTATTAGTAGTAGTACTAGAAGAAAGAAATAACAATAATAAAAATAAAAATTTGGAAGTTGAAAAAGAAATAATTAATTGAAGCACTCCACACAAGTGCCGGAATAAAGAAAAATCACTTCACATAAAATTACTTCGTTCTCCATTATCTTTTTTCTTTTCGTCATCGTCCTTGTTGAAGTGAGAAACTCTTTGTGATTTTGCAGATTGGTTTTGGTTTGTTGTTCGATTTTAAATGGACTTTTAATTTTACTTTTACTTTTATTTTTACTTTTATTTTTACTTTTAATTTTACTTTTAATTTTGTTCGATTTTAAATAGACTTTTAATTTTACTTTTAATTTTTACTTTTACTTTTATTTTTGTTCGATTTTAAATCGAATTTTAATGCATTTGTCCATACTTTGTAAGTATGTTTATTTCAGTAATTTATGTTCTGATCAGTCGATGTTTTTACTGCAACTAATTCTAAAATTTTAAATTTGAATTTGCGAACATAAATGTGAAACATTTTTCGCAACAAGTGCCAAAAATATTTGAACCGAATTACATTTACTATTCAATAAACTAACATTAAATTTCAATAACATAGCACTATAATAATTATAATATAATTTAACATAATTATAATATAATTTTAGTAGTTTTTTTTAACTTTCGTAAATCTTAATAGATCACATTTCTTATTTAACTATATTGAAAAGAAAAAAAATTCAAAACTATGAAAATTTATAAACAAATTTGTTTAGTCTAAAAAATAAAACTAGAAAAACTAATTTAAAACTCATCTTTTTTTAATTAAAAACTTTCATTTCAATGCATTAATTTTATACATTGACCACAAATCAAAATATTTTGACTAATTTAAAAATTCGTAACTATTTTTTTAATTAAAAATTTGAATTTGAATACAATTCAAGTTTTTTTTGACTAATTTGGTTGGTTTATATAAAACTATATAAAATTATATAGGATTTATTTGGTTAACATTATTATAGTGCTATGTTATTGAAATTTAATGTTAATTTATTGAATAATAAATATAATTCGGTTCAAATATATCCTGCTAAGTATGAAGTATGCACGAGGGTTAAAATCAGGTAAGAGAAAAAGCGAAAAACTCGTAACTATTTTTTAAATTAAAAACTTTAATTTGAATACATAGATTTTATACATTGAACATCACAATTCAAAATTGTTTGACTAATTTGGTTAGTTTATGCTCGAGATTTAAAATCAGGTAAGAAAAAATTGGAAAATTGGGACTCACAGTCATTCCCTTCTTAGATGTTGTGACGCCCTGGTCAAGTCTGTTGTCGTCGTCGTCGTATTCTTCCTCCGAGTCATCTTCTGTCTCCATCCTCCTGGGACCTCCTGCTTGGATCTCCTGACGCTTTTCATCAGGAAGACCAGGCTGAAAAAAATACAAAATCTTAACATTTCATGAAATTCGATTTTTTAAATATGATGAACAACGAAGGAATATTCAATATTTTCATAACATACACTGTTGAGAAATACGTTGCTCTAACGGAGACATTAACAATTTCGGTTATAAAAACGGAATTGTAAAGATTATATTTTTAGATGTTTATCTGCCTATTTATTTTGTATATTTGATAAAATTTCCGATAAAACTAGTTTTATATTTTAGATTACAAATTAAATCAATTTTAATTAAACTACAAATTGCACATTAATGATCAAGGAATCATTTAAATATTTATTGAAAAATATTTTAATAAACAAAATACTTCAAATTAGGTTTATATTTTAATTTTCATGCTACAAACAATGGATCATTCAAATATATCCATTCTAGCACGGCTAATAATTCTTATTTGTAATTAAAATCGACCAGAAACTGTTATTAAGTAACCAATCGGACATATTTTCAACAGTTAACATTGGGGAAAACTATACAAGTTAACTGTAATGTTAACACATTGCTAACATTCATACAAATTCAACTATATAAGAAAATGGATACAAAACAAAATTTTTATTATTTATATATCTGAATATATTATTGAAACTTAAATATGATTTGGATTGTTTCTATAAAAAACAGATAAACAAGTTCATTGATCTTGAATAATTAAAGTATTAGTAGAACAATATGTATGTTCGTACATACATGATAGCATTTACCAGAATAATGTGAGAAATGTGCATTTTACAGTCATCATAAAGGTTACTATTTTAAACATTTGCTTTTTGTGATTTATGATAGAAAAATCTACAATATTTTATTTAGTTGAAAAATAAATGATATTTTTAAATAAACAAAACTATATTACAAAATATAAAAATAATGTTATAAACTATTAACTATACAATAAAATAGTTGAACATATATTTATGAATGCATTATATACACTTGACAAACACCAATAAACATAAACTGGAGCATAACAAAAACATAAATTCACTTTAGATTTATTAAATACATTATCAATGCATAAATATATATTATTTTGTGCAATACTTTTTTAATAGGTAATAATTTGAATAAAATAAATAAAAAAAATATAAAATGTATGTATATATATTATTGTGTGCAATATATTTTTAATAAGTAATAATTTGAATAAAATAAATAAAAAAAAACATAAAATGCATGGATATATATTATTTTGTGCAATATATTTTTAAAAGCTAATAATTTGAAAAAAACAAATAAAAAAAAACATAAAACGCATGGATATTTACTATTTTGTGCAATATATTTTTAAAAGGTAATAATTTGAATAAAATAAATAAAAAAACATAAAATGCATAGATATACTTGCCCATCTGTAAAAAAAATGTGTGATGCATTTAAATAAATATTTTAAATTAAGTAAAATGTCTAACTTGTTGTTAATTATAATTATATTTCTGACCTACACATCAACCCGAAGAATAAAAGTGAAAAAGTTTTGAACATTCAACAAAAAATGAAATAATTGGAAAAGGTGAACTCAAAACAATTAAAACTTTTCAATTCCATTAAATTAATGACAGATTTAACATTTAAAATCTTTCCCAGATTAAGTTCATTATTTTTATTTCTAAGATTTTCAAAAAAAAATTAAATAGCCTAATACATGAGCAACATGTTTCGATAATTTAAACTCGTGTAACATAATATTTTGATGTGCGTGTCATTTGAAAAAAGAGGAAAAACAAATAAGCACAATGCTATATTAATAGTTTTTGAAGAATTCTCAACACAATTTGACCAGTTGACCATTGATATGTTAAAAAATGTATAGGCCTAATATATACATTTTAACTTAAAAAAAATATATAATGTAGATATATAATGCAGGCTAAGCATACAATTGTCAATACAGCTCATTCACGTCATGCATAAGCATATTAAATTGTAGCAGGGTTAATATATTTAATTAAATGTGAATTTAAGCTAAAATAATTCATGCTAAAAGTACGTAATCGATTTAGATGAAATTACAAAAAAAAGATAAACCCAGATAATTTTTTATCTATTTCATAAACTAGTACATAACCAAATTTTATGTGTTTATAGCGGAGACATACAATTATTGCTATGAATTTAATATAATTCCATAGAAAAACGCAGATATTTCAACACATTCAAATTTTAATTTTTTTATTTAAGATACATTCCTAAGTCATATATCTTTTATTTATGTTAATGATCATTGTTCTGTAACAAAAAAGGGTTTAGTCTACTTTGGAAAAAGTTACAAGTTGATAAATATGATAAAAACGTAGCTGTTTCAATAAATTCAAGTTTTATGAAAAAAAATTATTCAAGATACATCATTTCTTATGCACATATCTTTCATTTATGTTGAAAGATCATTGTTCTAGAACAAAAAAAAATGTTCAGTCTATTTTTAAAAAAAGTACAAGTGCATTAACATCATAACAATGTAGTTATTTCAATAAATACAAGTTTTAGAATTTTTTATTGAATGTAACTTACATTATTTTATTGCATGTATCTTTAATTTATATTAAATGATCATTGCTCTAAAAAAAATAAAAAAAAAGTTTAATCTACTTTTGAAAACGCATTTATTTCAATAAATTCAATTTCTAGAAAAAAGTTATTTAAGATATAATTCCTAGTACATATAACTTTCATTTATGTTAAATGATCATTGCTCTAAAATCAAATGTTCAGTCTACTTTAGAAAACAGTTCAAGCATAACTAACAACAGAGCAATGCCTCACGTCTCCGCTAAAAACAAAAAATCAATCAAACTACAATACTAAATTTATCAAAATATTGAAACCAAAAAAAATATAAATATAATTAAAGAGAAAATTGTTTTTAAGATGTTAATGTAAATTATAACATCGGAACAATTGATTTATCATTTTAGGTGGTACATAATTATATCAAATTCAACATTAATTGTAAAGTGAAAGTTTTGTATAACTATATACTCAACATTAAAATAAAATAAACATTGGGGTTGTATCAGAGCTAAAATAGATGTTTTGACTTCTAGTATTTATGAAATTTTAAACGGTATTATTAAGCTGCGTCTGAGACCAGCTTCAAAAACTGACCTCTGATTGGGGTTGTTGGTGTTATTTGTGATATGAACTAACCAAACTTTCATTTTTCAAAACAAAATAAAATAATCATTTCACAGAAAAGTTTGCTTAAATGAAAATATAGAACATAACATTATACACTGGTGTCACGAAGGATTTTTTTATTTATTAAAATCTAGATTTTGTAAGAAAGTTGAAACTCATGATTAGATTTAGAGAAAAGTTTATTGAAAATAAATTAAAGAACTTGAGATTCTAAAGTAGAATACATAAAGAACTATCTCGCTAAAAAAGTACATTTCTTTAAATAATTAACATTTTAGAAGTTTTTGACTTCGACAATTTTTCATTAACCTCACGGTTAACAGCGATTTTTATATGAAGGTTTAGAGAGAATTTTATTCAAAACAAATGAAAACAAAGTGTTAATATACAGTATTAATATTAAAAAATTCTTAAACCAATGGAGGTTAGTCATATCTCATCAAAGCACAAACAAGAAGAGTGTTTTAATAATTAAGCATTTTATCATGCCAAAATTGCCCAGTTCAGAGGTTGGAAATAATGGGATGAAATGTATTCACAACGTTCAGAAAATTATATATTTGAAAACACTACAAAATAAAGACCTTATTCGTGAAATAACGTTTAAGACTATAAAATATGCTATAAAAATGTATAATCGAGGTAATTTCAGTTAAATGATGTTTAACTATTGAAGAAATTTAGTCATATCAGAAATCTAAGTTCAGATATATTTTCTCATTAACAATCAAAATCAAGCTTTATAGATTTTCAATGATTGTACTTTTTCTCATAAATTGTCTTTATAAATAATGAATTATCACATAAAGTTTAAAAAATTGCTTTTGTGTTGCACATCCAAAGGTAATATTAGTAGATTAAGAAAATTTGAACATTTACAGTTTTTAAACATACACACATGTAACTAAGAGTCCCAACATTTAATTTAAATTTAGTTGTGTCCATGAAAGTCAATATTTCAATTGAGTTCTGATGGTCATTTTTATTTAATTCCTTTCTGAGAAGAAAAACAAAAATTTTAAAGACGTAAGAAAAAGTCGAAATTGTGGAGAAATGAAATATTTTCCTAACTTTTATTTGTTAAATTCAGTAAATATTGAATAAACATAATCATGATAAAATGTTGTGTAATTGCAAAGGTCTAATTTAGTGACTACTGTAGATATTTATGGATGATTTTCTTACTTTATAAATAAAACCCAAGTTTTTAAAAATTGACAAAATACTACAAACTCAAAATAAAATAAATGTTTTAAAAAGGAAAAAGGAAAATGCAATGCAATGCAAAGATAACTTAATGAAAATAAATATTGTATTAAACCAGACAAAAAAAATAAATACAAATGAAGATGCAAAATAAAATAAAAGAAATGGAAAAATGGAAATGAAAAAGGAATTGTAATAATGACATCTCTCACCTGTCTATAGACATGAGCTCTGTTAGTAGCCGGACTATCGCAGGGAGAAACAGGTTGGGTGGGGACAGCGGCGGCAAAGTGTTCGCTAAGTCTCCCTTTTCCGTTCCACCACCCAGGCCATAAGTGCGGATCAGCCCTAGAGTCATAGCAATAGGATTTATCAGGTTTGGCCTCAACCTGCGGGTCCTCAACTAAAGGGTTTGTTGGAGAGGAACTTGCGGTTGTTGCGGAGGAATCGGTAGCTAGCGAAATGTTGGTCGTGGTGGGATAGCTAGCCGACTGATTAGCAGGAATTGGTGTTACTATGACCGGAGTTACACGAAAAAACTCATTTTTTGAACTAGATTCGCTACTTGAAAGTGTAGAGTCATCAACAATAGAATTGCTGCACATTTCTTCTTCAATTGGTGGCATGTTTTTCATTGGACTCGATAGAATGGGTACAAAATGATCTGCAGGAACCAATGGTACACTCGACTCTAGACTGTCTTGTGCTAATGGGGAGACACATTCCAGTGGACAAATATGCGTGACATTGCTGTCAATTATAAGAGGTCGAGAATAAGACTTGGGAGGTATTTTCTGTTGGGGAGTTTCATCTTGAGGCAAGGTGTCTGTTGCTTCTGGCATCACAGGTATGATCATTGGTGCATCATTGCCCAAGACTTCAGGAGAGACTTGCGTCGTTACATTCCTCATTTGAGGTTTTGCGATTTTGTGAACCAACTCATAATCCTCCTCGGGAGATCCACCTCCGGACCCTGAACTTCTCCTTCCGACAATGTGACTCAAAGTGCTCCTCGTCTGTCTGATAATATCACTCGTTGTTTGCTCACTGCAGCTGCTGGATGTGCTGCTGCTGCTGTCACACTGATTCTGGGTATCCTCGATACCTCCCACTGGCGTACCTGTGCGGCAGTACCAATGTGCAAGGGCAGCGCGAGCATAGTAGTAATAGGGGTTGACTAGAGGGTCTGAGTCTTCTGGTTCGGATATTGGGGACTCCGGAATGAAGGTGATCGGTTCTGTGTGAAGATCATTTATCGGAGTAGAAGTGTCGAGTGGTTGGGAAGATTTGTCTTTTTTGGGTTCACCTAATGTTAAAGAAATTGTGGCAGCTTGAACCGATGATTTACCACCAGCAGAAGTAGAAGGTTGAGGAGTTATTGTGAAAGCTGATGCTATTCTATAGGAAAATTTGTGTTCTGTTGGATATACTGGAGGCTTGGCAGTTGGAGTAATGTTTCTAGTAATAATGTAATTATCAAATTCGTTGGGAGTATTAGTATTAAGACTCGAAACAGTTACAACAGTTACAATAGATGAAGTAGTAGTTGTGACAGTACTATTATTAAAAGAGTTAGTAGTGCTAATAGTATTAGTAGAGTTAGTAGTGTTAGTAGTGTTAATTGTTACAGGAGTGAACGAGACAGGCTTTTTGTAAGACATTTCTATAAAGTCATCGGTTAATGCCGATCTAAGAAGATTGGGATAAGTCTGTTCATCATTTTCACCACCCTGAAACTTTTTCAATTCTTTCGTTCTAACAAATATATTTTCAGTGGAGTCGCCCAGAATAGCAAAATCTTTTGAGAGATCTTCGGACAGATCGTCTAAATTGTCTTGAGAAAGAACCAAAGACGGATCAATAATGGACAGCGCCATCACAGCCTTTGATGTTGTAGGCGAAGTCTCGGTTCCAGACTTGGATGGAGGTGGTTCATCCTTCGGGACTTCCGGTGACACAGGCGGGCTAAAGCCGTTTTTATACACCAGTTGCGATTCGCTTACCTGGATCAGTTCAGGTGTGGGAGTTCGGGCTGGTGCCACCTGTTCAGGGGCGCGGTTGCACAATCTGCTGGTGTTGCGAGATGTTGGTCTAGAATTTGCGGGAGTCTGAAATACAGGAAAAGTTCATCATTAGAGCAATACAAACAATTGTTTTTATTAACACTTCAAGTGTCTAGTTTCAATTAATTTTTTGAAATAACATATCGACCTTGTGGACATTTTGTTGTTTTTCAAAACATAAATGTTTCCATGCTGTAGTATATCAATAACTGACGAAGACAAACAAGGACTCACCCATTGAATAAGACTTTGAACCATAAACAAGACTGGATCGCCTGTGTTTTTGATCACTTGCACAGCCTTTTCATGCGTGGCATTGCGCAAGTCTGTTCCATCTACTTCCAAGATTCGATCTCCTGTCTGGAAGGATTTTTTATTAAATTTAACTATAATGGTTGAAAAAAAACATTTATTATTATGGTTATCAATAGATAAAGCTCAAATATGTTATCAATCAATGTTTGTATATGACGATAAAAAAGAATGGAACCTGACGATAAAAGAGAATGGAGCCTGAATAAGCAACACATAATGAAGAAAACATTTATGAAACAATTATGATGACATGAATGTAAATGTACATTGAGCTGTCACTCTTGACCAAACAGAATTCACTCTTCAAGCTGTGTGAACAGTTTGAGAAATATTCTGAACTGATGTGGGTAGCAGTTGAATAACCTCATCCACATTCACTATAATGTGATTGATCTTAAATCATATTTTATAAGACCAAAAAAAAGAGTCTCACTTTGAGAAGTCCACTTCTACCGGCGGGGGAGTCCGGTAAGACGTTCTTGATGAAGATTCCCGAGATCGTCGAACCCGTCCAGGTCAAGTCCACTTTTCCGCCCACGATCGAGATGCCGAGAGACTTCTTTTCATCTCTCTTCACCTGAAATTATTTTACTTTAATTATAGGTCAGGCTATGGGTGCGATGCACATTGACTGCTTTAAATATTATATTTTATATTGTAAGAATTACGTTTATCTTTTATTTTAAATTGTAAAATTGTATTTATATTATATTTTAAATTGTAAAAACTACATTTATACAATATTTTATATTGTAAAAATTATATTTATATTATATTTTATATTGTAAAAATTATATTTATATTATATTTTATATTG
>JARUHE010338055.1:0-10593 GCA_031471125.1 Archaeomysis grebnitzkii | reverse complement strand
TTTCACATCTATGTGTCCCTCTCCATTTTTCACATCTATGTTTCCCTCTCCATTTTTCACATCTATTTTTCCTTCTCCCTCATCTATTTTTCCGTCTCCATTTTTCCTATCTATTTTTCCCTCTCCATTTTTCTATCTATTTTTCCCTCTCTATTTTTCACATCTATGTTTCCCTCTCCCTCATCTATTTTTCCCTCTCCCTCATCTAGTTCTCTTTCTCTCACTTCTGTTTTCCTTAAATATTGTTTGCATGACATTCCAAACAATAATCGATGCACAAAAACGTGTTTGCAACCAAGCCAGACATCTAGGAAGAACATTTCCAAACGCCCCAATGCGGATCACCTGGAAGTGAACAACATATCTTATCTACACTTCACAGATAACACCTATCAGTCCATTGTAGCATTCAATGTTATATGTTTTGCATGAGGACGAGTTTAAGCTATTTTTAAATTGCGTCTGCAGTCAATCAGGCAATTTCGTCTGCAATTAATCAGGCAATTGCGTCTACAATCAATCAGCCAATTGCGTCTGCAATCAATCAGCCAATTGCGTCTGCATCAATTGTAAAATTGCATTGTGGAACAGTGTATCCATTTCGATCTTTAATATTTGGCAATGGCATCGATCTAAGATTAAATTGTTAGAGTAACCATCAACAAATGTGCATTCACCAAATAACAGACGTGATCAAACGAAGAATAGGACAACGATACAAATCGTGCATTTCGGGTGACAGACAAGCTACAGCTCTCCGAACATTGGTCAAGTCATTGTCAATGCAAATCTAAACCGAATTAATCCACACGTAAGAACATTCGAGAGGTATAACAGAGAACAAACAACGACTTAAATCCAAACTATATAGAATACGTGTTCTCGATCACACTTTAACTTGATTTAATCAACGATTTGTGATTCAATCACATTGCCACACTACTATACGATTTTGATTGAATCAAGAAAAAGTGCGGTCAATATCACTCCAAAAAGGCGATGAAAAGGTAAAGAAGGTGACAAATAGGCGGCGAATATGAAGAACAAATTGGTGGAGGTGAAAAAAGAGTAAAATAAAGCGAAGTAGGGTAAAAATAGTGGATTAAAATTGGTAACAAATAAAGTGAAGATGGTGAAAAGGTAGAGAATATGATAAGATGGTGAAGGAAGTTGAAAATAAGGTGAAAAGGGTGGTAGTAAAATGGACAAGAAAAGTTTGGATTCGCAAACTAAAGATGTTACAAACTCACTAACTTTATTAATCTTTCTTTAACTTTTTCTCTCCAGCCGAGACAACTCTTCAAATAACTTTCGAATACCGAGGGGAGAGGCTGGGGTGAGGGGGGGTGCAAGTCCCCTCTTTTCCCTCGGATCATTTGCCGACAAATCGTCGTTTTGTCTTTCGGTTGCATCTGGAATCGTAATCCGAGATGGGTCAGCGATGAAATAATAACAATTATTATTATTGTCATTATAATGTTTCCTAGCTGACCCTTTCACGCCAGACTGATTCTTGTCATAGGGACTAAAATAGGTTGAAGTTAGTATTGAAGACAACCATTACTGTTTGGCACTTGCTTCCCTCGTCCTTTTTCACCATGATTTGATAGACAACAGCACAAGTGAGGTAACTCACATTCAAATAACAGAGCTTACCTCACTTGTGATATTGTTATTCCATTATAACAATGGAGACTATCGAGATTTTTCGTGGCTAAGGTAAATGCAAAAATATTTTGTTGGTGAAATGATTTAGGTTTAAAGTACGAGAAGGAGGATAAAAAGTACACAATTACAGTATTGTGACGTCATCAAATAGAAAATCATAACCTACCACTGTTTTATCACAACCACACAAATAACCAATAACCACAATCGAACCCAAATGAAACCCACACCACAGCCTAACCCAAACCCACACCACAGCCTAACCCAAACCCAAACAGAACCAAGGTTACCGAACGAGACCACAACCTAACCTCAATCCAGCCACAACCAAGAACCCAAAACCCTTTCCACAGACTCCCGAACCTCCGTTAAATGAAAATCCAATAGTTTTAAATTCACTTTTATCAGAAATATTTTTTCATCAAACTTTTGATTGAATTACTTTTTATGGAAAATATATTTTTCTGTTCCCAGTTGCCTTCGTCTTTATTTACAGGCAACCAACCTCTAGATTCAGCTACAGTTGATGCAGTGTGTAGTAGTGCTGCAATATTGTTTTCATTTTATGGAGAGAATTTATTTGACATTTTTTTTAGTTTTCATTGCAGAAATACACTTGGTTGTCATTTTTTTTATTTGAGGACGAACACAATATTGAACGATAAAAAACATTGTTTTTGGCACACTGCAGTGTAATTATATCATGAAAGGGAAGTTTGAGGTATACATTACCGAAGGTGCTTAAGGTATACATTGAAAGGAGTGTTTAAAGTATACAGTCTAAAGGGTGTTCAAGGTATACATTGTAAGGTGTTCAAGGTATACAGTCTACAGGATAATATACCTAAACATGTTACCCAACTAACATTGACATACTGAATGCTGTCCGACTTTAATACAATCTTTATCACGAATCTCATAGACCCCAAAAACTCATTGTTATAGAATTCTTATACGTATGCAATGCAGGAGACACCTTAGCGCATTTTTAAATGTACAATGCCTGAAAGAGGAAATCACGTTAGAGAACAAACCAGAACTGCATGAAAATATTTGTACAGGTGTCTAGTGCATTTTTACATTTCTAGACAAAGACAGGTTAATAAACTGACTATTTGGTACAGGTGCATATAGCAATAAAAAAATGATAAAATACTATTTTTACAGGAAAATTGCTCAACCAATCATATAAAAGTCAGTCCCTGTTATACATATAATCCGACACGGTGAAATTTAAAGAAACGTGTTTATTGATTTGAGAGATTAATTATTTCCAAAACCTTGAATGAAAAATCCCGAACTAATCGTCGCAATATTGTTCTTCCCGTTTTTGTTCAAGCATCACCGACGAGACATTAAAAAACTCCGTTTGACACCTCGCCCAACTAATTATGGTCATGGGTTATTAATACAACAAAAAAAAGTTTTAAACAAACTTACATAAGCAAATGAATACAATGTAATGGTTAGGTATAGTCTTGATTGGTTAGGTATAGTCGTGAAGGGGTTAGGCATGGTCCTGAATGGTTAGGCATGGTTCTGAATGGTTAGGCATGGTTCTGAATGGTTAGGCACTGCCCTGAAAAGTAATGTCGCATCCCAGATTGTTACCCAGCACTAGCACAGTAGAAAACAACTCAAACCTCACCCCTCCTTGCACCACCAGCCCCAAAAATTTTGCCGTTATTTGAAATTGGTCGAAATAAATATTAAAGCGAATTTATTTGGCAAAATCGAGAAATTTCGTCTCTCATCAAAATAGTAAACAAAAATAAATTGCAAATAAATATTTCGGAACTTTTTGTTTTTGTTGTTTAAACAAACTCGTGAAAGTCGCGATTTCGAAAGGTTTGCATGTCCAATAAATATGCTTTTTCGACATTTTTTGTCCAACCAACTTTACATTGATTATAATCAACTAATAATTTAGTAAAACTAACAATAATATAGTAAAACTAATAACAATTTAGTAAAACTAACAACAATCTAGTAAAACTAACAACAATCTAGTAAAACTAACAACAATCTAGTAAAACTAACAACAATCTAGTAAAACTAATAACAATCTAGTAAAACTAACAATAATTTAGTAAAACTAACAATAATTTAGTAAAACTAACAATAATTTAGTAAAACTAACAATAATTTAGTAAAACTAACAACAATTTAGTAAAACGAATAATAATTTAGTAAAACTAATAAAAATTTAGCAAAAGTAATAATATATACCTGTAATAATATTAACACAAAAACAATCTTTTTAACCGAAAATAGTGATACGATTTTAATTTTTAGAAAAAACGGATTCAAATCAAAAAAAGGTTGGTCGAGACTGTACCTTCACTAAATGCAATTCCAATAACTAGCCACATTAAAATAGCATCGCTTACCTCACTTGTGTTATTTTCGATCTAATTATAAACTCTGAAATTAGATACGCAATCCCAAAGCAAGGTTAGGGTACGAATATCTTTTCTAGACAGCGACAGTAAATAAAAATTTGTAAAAACATTAAACTTAGTCCTAAAACTTCACGGTACGCAGTGTTACATAGTGTTACCCTATCAGAATAAATTACGTCACAGAACATGAGAACATGTTGTCTGCCCAAGACTTTAACATATGTACCTATTACTTGTAAACCTGTGTGCCTGGCCTATCCACCTAATGCAGGTGTGGATGGCACGATAAGAATGCATAAAGGTGGGTTTCAACGTCACTTCAACGTGCCATAGACCTTGTGGCAAAAATTGTCAACAGACGAATCAATCTTGAAAATGAGAAAAATAATCCTCTTAAAATTCTTTCCCTTTTTTATTCCTCTCAAAAACGAACGTTCGAATCGGCCGAGGGGAGGAGGCAACAATCTTTTGTCTCCCCTCATCGATTTTTATACAGCATCACTTTCATAACCGCCCCCCTCAAAGGGGGAGGGGTTGCGCCCCCTTTCTGTGATTCATGTTACGTGGAATAAAAAATTGGAATGCATCAGGCTATTCCTTCAGTCACTGTACAAAGCCATTAATGTTGACAAATGAATTGACCTTTTGCCTTCGACTGCAGAGCTCGCTCTTTAATCCCTTTGTAGGTTCATGGAGTGGTTGTGTTCAGCCAAAAGCAATGAAACGAACTCGCCCGGTGTAGGTTATAAATCAACTTATCTTAAGGTTTGTCTTTGGAACAATAGTCGACAGTTAACATTTTTGATAACAAATGGAAAAAATTTGCTATCTAAATTATTATTATTATAACCATTTTTATTCACTATTACTATACTATTTACAATGAATTATATTATGCATAATGCAAACTCATACTGAAAACAACATTACGGTCATTATTAGAAATTGGTCGGTAAGGACAGACGAACTAGCTTCAAAAATGCTGTTCAATTTGAATATAACAAACAAATTGAATGTTGGAGCACAACTTCACAAATCAATGAACGTTAAATCCACAATAGTTATAAACACATGTGACGTAAACAAACGAACAGACAAACACACGCACAACAATTAATCTCAAGATTAAAAGGTTATTTCGACAAGAAAGATTTAAATTCGCAAAACAGAAACAAAGTTCAACAATAATGAAGGTATAAAAACGGCCAAATTTTAAATATTTTGAATGAGAGAATAACCTGTAACTGGACATAAGTGAGCCCCGCTATACGAGACCTTAACCCCGTTACTGAATCTTTTGTCACTAAGTATCAAAAGTATTATTATTGTCTAATCAAGATGTTCCATTTTATTATTACTATTTGTGAATAATTTAATGCATAAATAGTTATATTTTTTTGTTTAGCCCTTTTAAAATTATATAATTATTTAAATTAGAAATATACACAAATAAAGTAGACATGATCTTAGTTTCCTTAATTCATTTAGGCCTATATTATATTTTTATGTTCTAAAATAATCACCAAAATAATTAAAATGTCAAGTTCCATGAAATTTGAGATTAACTTGACTCTTATTTCCTGTGCGATAGTACATCAAAAAACGTATAAACAGAAAAAACAAATAAATGATAAATTAAGAGAATGAGTAGAGCTAGAGATGAAATCAGCAAATGAAGACAAGTGGAAGTAAAATAAGCAAATAAGAAAAGAAATAGAAAAAAATCAAATGCAGAAAAAGTGGAAAGCAAAAAGCAAATGAATGAAGTGGAAATGAAAAAAGAAATGTCGGAAAAAGTAAATAAATAAACGCCATGAACTTCAGCGGTACAGAGGCTGTCGCGGCATTTCCTCCAGTTGAGTCGTCCACAAAGAGCACAGACGATGATGGGTGCGCGAGCGCGCGCACATACGTAGCTCGGCGAATGCACAGCGAGTGCGTGGATGCATACGTAGTTGTGCGTGGATGTGGATGGGTGTCTGTCTGTCCGTGGATGCGTGCGTAGGGCCGGGCGAGCAAATGCGATAACAGAACAAACTATTGCAGACGAGCTGATGTCGAACCCAGAAATTTACCCGCCAATTCTTCTTTGTCACAATGTTTCGTTCACTTGGGTCAGCGTTTCAACACGGATCGTGCATCAGTCTCTCTTTCGATCGTTCACTCTGGAGATTTCTTACCGCTTGTACTCCTATTTTCACTTGTTTGAGTGGTTCTTTCGGGCGAATCCTTTGGGTAGCCTGTGAAAGGAGCGCCCAGTGAAGACGTCAGCTCGTCGGCGCACCCAGGGAGGAAAAGAAACCGGTTGTGTACCCTTTAGAAAGGGCAGTGCAAAAAAAGGGGCGGAGTCAAAAAGTTAGTTGGAAACTACTTTGGAACAAATTAATTTAAGTTCACAAGTTCATTTAATATTAATTTATTTGTTGATGAAACTATTTGAAACATTCGAAACATTAATAAATAATTTGATCTCACTATGAACACTTTATCTATTGTGTGTTTCTAGATTTTGCAACTTTTATTCTGTTAATCATTTAATACCATTATATTCAACATTATTCTTCACATTTTATCTGTTAATGTTGTAAAGAAATTCAATATTATTATTATTATGATTATGATTTCAAGGAATTTTATTTGTTTCAATTACATAGAATTATTTGCTTCGGATTTTCTTTGAATTTTGTTCAAAGAATCTTTTTGTTTGTTCAGGAAAGTGATTAAAAATATACACGACTGCCATCGTTCAACTGCCGTTTTACACAAAAGAAAAAATAATCTTTTAATCTTCAATTCAAGTAAATGTCACCTGAACTATAGAACGAGATGTATGGATGGGGAGGAAAGAGATAAAGGCGTGAATAGAGATAGTAGAGAACGAATTAACAAATAATGGAGATAGAAAGAAATAAAGAAGAAAAGATGGAAATATATAAAAGTGAGGAAGAACAGAAACAAGAGAATACGAATGGAGGAGATAGAACGAGATAAGGAAGCAAAAGACCAGAGAGATAGAACGAGATAAGGAAGCAAAAGACCAGAGAGATAGAAAGAGATAAGGAAGCAAAAGACCAGATAGATAGAAGATATATTGATTCGTGCATTTCCCTACACCTTAATCGAGTGGCGTCGATTCTTGTACAACTTTTGAACTTTGGGAAATGTTTTTGTTTACCTTTTGTGTTGCATGTCAGCATGTGGCGTTCATTTTCTGCAATGGTTAGGCAAAAGCCAGTAAGGTATACTAATTATTCTGATGAGATTTAAAAAGTGCAAAAACATTCTTAATTTTTAGAATAATAATATGAACAGAAATATAATTAACGTAATCAGTATTACATTAATTGTTATTATTGTTGGTTGATTTTCACGTTTTGCAGATTGTACTGATTAGCCGAGCAACAAATTCAGTTAAAAATGAAATTTACGAAACAATCAATTTTTCGGTGCACGTGATTTAAAAAACAAGTTTCTTATTAAATATATGGATCGAAAATAACAAGTGAAGTAATCTCCATGTTATTTATATGTAGGTTACCTCATTTGTGCTATTGGCCATCCATGAGAATCAAATGTTAATTTATTTCCCCCTTTAAATGGTGAAATCTGTTTTGAACACAAACTTCAAAGTATTTCAGTTATGATAGCAACCACAGGTGAACTAGGTTGCGTAACCGCCTTCCAATGTGACAAAGTAAACACCTGTCCGGTAAATAACTACATGCAGAAATAATCCACAAATCCACAGATGTTAAAAATAACTTGATGTGAAAATTGCCCACAAATCCACAGATGTTCGAAAACTGTGGAAAACGTTAGAAAGGTGAACTTGCAGGGTCATGTCGAGTATCTTCGCAGGTTACGCCGTTCAACTTTAATATGTTGAATATTTATACATCCTTCATTTTTTATGATTTTTAAATGAATCATTTTTGGTAAATTGAAATTTAAATATTCAATCTATATGAAGAAGGAAAATATGAGCTATACTTGGATCTACAATAGCACAAGTGAGGTAAATTATGTTATTTCGATGTGGGTTACCTTACTTGTGCTATTGTCGATCTATATAATAGTACACACGAAAGTAGGTATTCAATCTCTTGAAATATGTTGTTAAATTTAATAATGCAAAAGTATGGTAAAACATTGAATTTGACTAATTAGATAATAATGGGAACACATAAATGAAAAATAATTAAACTAAAGATTGTACAACAATAATAATTATTAACAAACCCATTGAATAAGAATATAACTTTTCAAACAGTAATAATCAGGTTGCAATAAGTAACGGTAAGTAATGAAATGAGGCGTCCTAATAAATAAGCAATGGTGAAATAAGGAGTCGTAATAAATAAGCAATGGTGAAATAAGGAGTCGTAATAAATAAGCAATGGTGAAATAAGGAGTCGATTAATAAGGCCAAGCAGGCAAGGCGAATGTTCCTTTGTGTTGGATGCCTCAGAACGTTTCGTGCCTCTGGCAACCAACAGTTGCCATGACGTAGGCAACGCGGTTCAGGCGGGAAATCTTTGCAGATGTTTCGACTGGGAGAGAGAGAGAGATTAAAAAGATCAAATGAAAAAGAGAGCTAATAAAAATAGAAAGAAAGAGGGAGTAGTATGGGGGTGGAGGTGGAGAGAGAGGATGAGGAGGGAGAGAGAGGGAAAGAAAAAAAGAGAAGAGAAAAAGAGAGAATATAGGGAACAGACAGAAGGAGAGAAAGAATGAGAGAGGCGAAACAGAAAAGAAAAAGAGAGAGAGGAGAGAAAGGTAACAGAGAGACTGAAAATTAAAAGACATGAAAAGAATGTTCTCAAAAGTTGAGGATAATTTGATGGGAAGAAATATGCATCAATTTGAGTTAAACTCGAGGCAAGTTATTGACAAGATTTGCTCCACTACATTCCACCGACAAGACAAACCTTGGCCACTCAACGCACTCTTCAGCGGTTAGGTTAAACTGGCACCCACACGCACCCTGATGCCTGGTGCAGAATGACTAACGTTTCTACATTGGAATGCAAAGTTTGAGATCTAACCATTTTAGAGTGGGCATAATTTGCGATACTTCTTTCGCGTGTTCTTGTCAATCTTCCTTCACTTCGTCTATGAGCTACAATACCAATTACCAAACAACATAGGCTTTGATGGAAAGTTTTTTGTTTAATGTTTGGATTAAAAAGCAATACAGTGTTACGTCCAAAAATATCATAAACTAGATCACAAATAAATAAATTCCAAACGTATTCTATCTCTGAATACCCGCACTACCTACCCTACACCTATCCATGAGCAGTTCAAATACTCGAGCAAGTGATCAAAAGAAATTGAGAAGAATAATCTTGGCAGATGGTTCGAAGGTGGAAGAGAGAGACAACTTTTGTGCCTTTGCAGATTGTCGTTCCGGAATAGCAATGTAAATGGTTGCAAATGAAGGAATACTTTCAGTCTTCGAAATAGTCAGGATTAATTGCATCGAAAATAGCACAAGTGAGGCAATCGCTCTGTTATTTGAATGTGGGTCACCTCACTTCACATCTAAGCCTCCCCAATACCCACACGTTAACGAATTTCTTAATGAAACATTCAACACGTTCAAACAAACACTCTCCCCATTTTGAGAAAGTTTTATTGCAAATAAAATACGAAAATGTTGGTTTATAAGGGTGGTAAAAATGCCAATTTATGCCGCTGCTTCCAAAACTTTGTTAGACATACACACGTGGCAAATTCCATCTAAGAATCAAAAAACAATTTTTTTACCATAAACTTTCAATTTTCAATGGACAAGAAGAACTATTCAGCGCCATGTTCCATAGATTGTAAGAAAAGACACCGAGTACAATTAGGTTAAACCCAACCAATCATTTGTATAATTTAACAAAATAAAATAAAAACATTCAATTAAATAAAATAAAAATATAATCTAACTATCCGCGAGTGGGTTACATCCGACGATTGGTTGATTTCAAACAGGTGTGTGTAATTAAGGCAACCAGTGCATAAGGATAAGGTAGGCCTACAAATTAACACAAACCGAGAAAAAGGCAAATAATATTTTTAGGTTACACTTCAAGGAATGACAATTCTTACAAAACCATCAGCGCAGTATCAATTAAAATCCCGGAGCACACCATTTTTATTCAACAAAGATTGATGAAACTATAAACAAAAACGAAATTATTTAAATAATGAAAAATAAACTGGAATCATAAGTCCAATACGTGAGAACAAATGCAACTGTTTAGTTTGTTCAATACAAATTCAAGAATGAATGGATGGATATATAAAAAACGGGCCTATACCCGGCGCTGCACCCGGAGGGTATAGGAGGGTATTCAGCACAATACAAATTCAAGAGCAGTGAACAATGTTTGAATGAAGGCAAACTAACAAAAACGAACGCATGTAAACAAACAAACAAAGGAAAGCAGACGAACAAACAAACAAACAAAGGAAAGCAGACGAACAAACAAACAAACAAAGGAAAGCAGACGAACAAACAAACAAACAAAGG
>JARUHE010338044.1:0-10593 GCA_031471125.1 Archaeomysis grebnitzkii | reverse complement strand
TGTGTATGTTGTTGGCACAATGGGCAATTGGGTGATGGGTGTGAGTCAGGGGCTATTTTGTGTAAGTATTCAAGTAATTGTGGGGATTTATTTGTTCGGAGTTGTGCCAGCGTTCTGCGCATGTTGTGAGGTAGAGTTTCTTCGGTGTTGTTTATGTCTCGGGCTGTTCTGTTTAATACCTTGTTAGGTTGTCTGTTGTTGGTGTAGTTTTCTACTATGTGGGTGTGTATGAGGGCACCATCATCGTCACCATGTTTACACTCATTCTGTAAAGCAATATAAATATCATCAATGACAACCAGAAGAATGCTACGGCGTTCTTTGCAGACTTGAAGCTCATGAAAATTAGCTTATGTTCTATCATTAAACCTGATTGAGTGTACATACGAATCTGCCACACTATCTTGGGAAATACAGCATAGTCATGTCGGCGAGTTTGAATATAGGAGAAGTCGTTTGATCATGGCCTTCAGCTAGTGTATCTACTATAAGCCCAACAAGCTCAACAAAAGCACTAGCTTTTGTTTTTTTGTCGATGCGGAGGCTTTCTTTCTATATGTATTGTACAGAGAAACGGAACATTTAGCAGATAAAGTTATTGCCATGAGATGTTTATCGAGAAGTTTTATAACACTTCATGTAAAGGTTTCAGTTTTCTTCAGGGATTTTATTCCTTCCAGCTTGTTATATTTTACTATCATTTTTGATTGCTCATCCTGATGTTTTCTTTTAACAGCACGCTATAGTCTACTTTTCCTTAACTGGCAACTACATGGGGCGTATAACTTTGCAAAATGGTGTCAGAAAGGGGCTCCAATTGATTCTCCTTCTTATAAGAAGGAGAATCAATTATAGTTTAGAAATATTAAGTTTTTTGGGCAAGGACCCATTTTCACTGCATAGTATCAGATCCCTTTCAAGACCAATATAACCTACACCAGTATTAATTTTCTTAAAGCTGGCAGGGCAATTTAGTTTTTCCATGTTCTTATCCTGGCAAAGTAGGGCCTGCTTGTTGGTACTACGGTTGGACCATGGCTTAATAACAACAGGTTGACTTATACAAATGAATTTATCGTAATCTCCAATATTTGTCTTAGCTATGACATCAGCGGCTCCAGCTTGAAACCACTACACTGACCGTACTTTCAAGGAGTTTAAACAACAAATGATATGTTATTTGTTAGTTCAAACTGATTAAGATGTTAATACAATTTGTTTCTTTTCTGTTTTTGTCTTGCAAAACATATTAATTTTGTGTTACATTTAATATTAAAATAATTTTTTTATACATTTATATGGACATATATGCCGAATTAACTTTATATTTAGAGCAATTTTGTTCTAAAATTGGAGTCAGATGTACGACCACAGTGAAAGCATTTATATCCTATTTAAGTGATGCTCAACCAAATGAAAGGAGCAAATGCATGTGATGTAGAGACTTTAAAACTGTTTCGAAAATATATTGAATAATGCTAGAGTTATCACATAGTAATCTGCAACGTCTGCCTTTGGTATACAAACTTGAAAACCGCTTCAAAACTTTAAATTGCATGGGTTGTTAATATTTGAATATGTCGATCTTAGCCAAATGAAATGAGTGAATATCTGTCAAGTAAAATCATAGATTGCTGCTTTGAAAATGTTTAAAAACTTCTTTTATAAAAACCTGTTTACACTTAGAATCACGCTAATTGCGGAAAATTTATTGCAAACTAATATTTAGCAAAAGCATAAGAAATGCATACAACAGAATGGTGCTTTAAACCTGTTTCAAATGTTTAGAGAATAGTAAAGTAAACACCTATGACAAAAACCGGTTCATAAATGTTTTATAGCTTGGATCAAGTCCCCCACATTTTAAAAACTTTGCCATGTTCTTTAGTTACACTAATAACTTCTGACCCTGCTTGCTTTATGGTGGGAGCCTCAACGAGTTTGTTTATGTTTTTACACTATTAAATAAAGATTTTTCCATTGGTATATAATATATATGAAAAATTCCTACCAATTTGGGAACATTAAAGTCTGTAATCTGGCAGCCTCAACCATGCATCCACAGACTTCGTTTATTTCTTGCGTCTGGAAATTAATTATTTTGTTTATTTTAAACATTTTTCAACAATGTTGATGAAAAAAAAAATTTTATGAAAAGACTTGAATCTTTCAAATAGTCGAAAAATCGTTACGTACAATTAAAGTTTTTGTGTAGATAATAAATTTGTTTGACATACAACTTTTAATGCAATTTATGGAAAACTGTTTTATTATGGACTGGTTTTTAAAATCGAAAAAGCATTTATTGCCCAAACTTTTTTCATCGGTTGTTATGGTTATCTATCCTGGTTGAGAAGTTATTTAATGAAAAATGCCAAAGAAATACAATTTTTTTTAAAAATGTGCCCACCAAAAACTAAAGAAAATAAAAAAGTGGGGAGAGATTTGTTCTTACATATATAAGAATAAGGTATGGAAATACGTATATTGTTCGCTCAAAAAAAACACAAAGACAGAAAACGCCCTCCCCCCATCCAAATTTCATAGAAAATTTAATTTTTCTCATAGTTTTTCATAAGGAAATGTATAGAGCAAGGAGCTGACTCACAGTTTAATTTGTGCGAACTCCACAGCAGATGTTATATCTGCCTTGGATATACAAACTTGAAAACCCACTTCATAACCCATTATGTGGTAATATGAAATGAAACAAACATTCTCATTGATTTTATTAAATTTATTTCACATTGAAGCTATAATATAAAACATTTTCAACATCAAACATAATTTGTTAAACAAACTATAAATATATAAAAAACATTCATCAATACCAAAAACTTTTATCCTAACAAAATTTATTTTCTTAAATATTACAAAAAATTCAGAACAAACAAGTCTAATGATTTCATCACATATTTTCAAACTACAAACATTAAAACCTATTTTCTACTTTGCTTAATGTATACACATTTTTCAATGAAAATTTTTTTAGTGTTTAATTTTTTTAAATCTGTCAAAGCTTAGGTTTAAACAAATGTGAACATTTAACACACGGCATTCATTTTATACATATTATCTTCACAGGTAGGCCTGTTGAAAAATATTCAATTTTTATATTCATGTATTTTGAATTGAACTATTGACAAAAAATTTTCTATTTCAATATTATTTAAGATAATTTTTCAGGTTAAAAATGTCAATTTTTTTGTTATATTCAAGCTATAATGAACAAGTTATACATTTAAAATTAATATTAAAATAATTGCAATAATATGTATGACCAAGATTTGTAATAACAAATCATTCAATCATTTTTCTCATACTTGTTTTCATAACTATATTAAATAGAAAAAATTATGAATTATTTTTATAACTTTTTAATTAAAAAGAAGTACGAGCTATTTTTATAAATTTTTAATGAAGAAGAATTGAGAATTATTTTTATAAATTTTTAGTTAAGAAGAATTAGGAATTATTTTTCTAACTTTTTTAATTGAGAAGAATTAAGAATTATTTTTATAGTTTTTTTAACTAAGAAGAATTTGGAGTTATTTTTATAACTATTTTAGACAAAAAAATCAAATCATATAAAAATATAGACATCTTAACTAAACAAATCAAAAGTGAAACTTAATCACAAATGTTCAAAAATCTTTTATGCAGTTTTTGAATAAGAAATTTCAATAAAATTTATAATAATTATGACATTATATAAATATTTTGATAGGCCTTAAATTTATTTCAAATTAAATTATGAAAATATTTCAATATTCCACAAATTAATAAACCTTAAGAATAAATTAAAATATCAAAAGTTCACTTTTAACAAATTTCTAAAAACAAATTATAACAAAATCAGATTAATTGAAAAACATATAATTTAAAAATAAGTAACTTCAAACTTTAAAAAAAATGCAGAGGTAATTAAAAGATACGAACTCAAACAAAATATCAATCATTTAAGCTATCAAATATGCATGAGATTTGCTATCAAGATGTTCACAAATATTAATAAAAACCTAACAAAAAAATGTTGATGGAAAATTCCATTAAAAGATGTGCAAATTGGTTCATTTTACATAACAAACATTTAAAAAGTAATAAGTAAGTCAAGGAGATTACAAAAAGTATAAATTTATAAATTTGAAGACATTAATCCTGAGTTTTTAATAATTTTTTTTATTTAATACAATATGTGAATTTAAAGATTATTCTCCACTTAATATTAAAAATGAAATTTCTAATAAAAAGGGCACAAAAATATACCCAGAATGAGCTTGATATTTCATAAAATTTGCTTAAGTTATCCAAATTAATTGTGTTTATAGTAATTTGTAGTTCTTGAGAATCTTATGTGACTCAATGTTCATCATTGTGAATTCTGACAGATAGTTTTTAACTGTGATTATTCTCATATTGTTCAGTACACTTACTGCATAAGTCATTAAGGTATCATTTTGAGATTAAAATGAATCTAAATTTTCAAAACATAACATTAACCAACGAAAAAACGTGAAAACCAATAAATGACAACTCATAGCTTTGAACGAATTCTTTCACAGGATAGATTTGAGTAGAGTCTGTCACCATGGTAACCATGTAAGATTTTATTAATTAATTAGATAAAAACATTTTTTCTTTTAGTAATAAAAGAAAATCAAATCAACTAAAAATATAAACAAATTTACAAACTAATGTTTACTTCAGTGATACTTTTTTGTGTTTCATTGTTAAATAAAAATAGTTTTATAACGATAAATGGAAATGAAATGCCAACTTCAATTATAAATACTATCAAGTAAAAATTATTAATAATAACAAAGTAATAACAATATTTGTATATAACAATTAAACAGTTAGTTATTTCTCTACTTTGACAACAAACTTAAAATGAATTGAATTATGAAAAAAATGCGTGTATTTATGTAATCATTAATTTGATATCAAAGAAAATTTATATTATAAGTGTTCTTGAATATTTAAATTTAAAAAATCATGTTTTTTGATTAAAATGAAGACATTATAGATAAAAAAGTGCTTCAACATTTCCTTTCCAAAGTATTGAGCAATAACAATTTAAACTGTTCAAAATATTACAACTTTTATACAAGCAAAATTAAGACTTTGAAAATAAAAAAAGAATCTTATTAAAACAATGAAATAATCAATGCTGATTAATAACATATATTTTTATATATATAAATATCTAAAATATGCAAAAACATTTATGAAAAATTTTGAAGAATCAATATTTCATTAAGACATGTTAAACGGATATTTTCAAGGCATATACTAAGTACATGAAGTAAAAACTTAAGAACACACTTATTGAAATTGGAGTATACAAAAGTCATATTCAGTGTAAAAAATTAGAAAATTTTTGAATTCCAAAAAATATTATATTCGTTTTATTTTGAGCTTTGGAGACAAATATTTATAAAAAATATTCAACTTTGTATATTTCAAAATTCTACACATTTTAAAAATCTAGATTGAACAAACGAACATCTCACAAGCTCAGGTTTGTTTTCATGAAAACTTTAAAAACTTCATAAAAGTCCTTAAACCTAATTATACTTTACAAAACAGACACACAAACATACAAATCTATTTGATTATAAATCAGGAATTTATTCATCCAACAAGTTATTTTTACAAAACTTTTATATGAAATACAAATCAATATTTTTTTCGGCTCAAAATAATTTGCAACTATCATTCTATAAAGGTCATACTCAACTAACTAGTTTATAATCACTGCTTGGGTATTGACTAGTTGTGATACAACAAAAAATTACTCAAACTCTGTTTGACTGACGTTAAGAAAAGTTTTCTATCAGTTCTAATTACTTTACAACACAGTATCTAAATACCCCACAACAGCAAAATGATTAATATCACAGGACAGCCACTAAATAAGTGAACAACATTTTTTCGGTTCATCTCAAATCTGGCAAAAGACTAGAAGTAGCATTCATTATTTAGAATTATGAAACTGTGATTGATCTGGTTTTTGAAACTGCCTGTGCTTTCTGGCAATTAAACAACCATTTGATGACACGGGCATTTTTCTCAATGATTGAAGGTTCACCCGTAGTGGCTCGGGAAACAGTTGCTTGAGCACCTCGTCCCTTGGCAGAACTCTTCTTGGCATCGTCGGAATCAGAACTTCCATTTCTGTTTCCTCTGGGACCCGAATCCTCAGAGGAAGAAAGATCCTCAAAGTATATGGGAGATGTTTGTGACAAGGGACTGGTTACTTCGCGATGAGTAGCTGCATCAAGACCCATAGAATCGAAGAAATGTTCCAAATCCTCACTATCGTGGCAATCGTAATCCCCGATTTCCTCATTCCATCGAGGAGCACCATTGAGACATCGTTCGTGCGTTACGTCCGACTTTGACCGGAGTATCGGTCGTCTTTTAGTATCGTCCACGGGAGTGCCACAGGCAGAAAGGTCGCTGTCAGAAGACCGTCTCCCGTCGGAAGAGTTTATCAAAGCACCAGCTGAGCTTCCGTTTCGAGGGATTCCGGTTCTTGCCGGTATTGGAGGAGGAACCCGGGCAGCTGGACCAGGTGGAGGAGGAAGGGGTCTTTCAGGCACCTTTGGAGGGTCTCTGAACATTCGTGGAGGTCGGGGGGGAGGGGTTGGAGGTGTTTTTGGCGGGAGAACGTTTGGACACGACGGCCGCCTTTGTAGACTTGTCGTTGTACCACTTTCTGAATCGGTTTCAAACTTTGGTGCTGTCGATTGACATAGATCTGGTAAAGATTTATGAATAGTAACAGTTGCAGGTTCAGCTCTGAAGGTTCCTGAATTATTTTTCTCAAGTGTTGACCCATTTTGTAGTTTTCTATTTATAAATCTACGTGGAGGAGGAGGTGGTGGTACGGCTGCTTTCTTCGATGTGTTTGGTACTGAAAGATTTTCTCTTGAATCAGTGTTTAATAAACGCCTAAGTTTCATTTGGATATCATTGCTCCTATCTCCCGGTCCGTGTGATAAAGAACGTCTTAAGTCTCCGCTTCTGTTAATCAAGCCTCCAAGTTCTCCAACGGGTTGCGTTTTTGCTCTAGGTCTCGGTGTAATGCGCGGAGATCGAGCAGGTAAAGGAGGAGGAGGAATGATTCCTAAGGAAGGAGGACCAGAATGCAAAGCCAAGTTTTCTGGAGTAAGTGCAGTAGGAGATCTTCCTCCATTAAGCAGTAGAGGAGAACTTGCGTTGAGGTGGCCATTGACCTCCAAGTGGCATTTGGCTTCGGGACTTAGTCTCCGCTGCGCCACAGGAGAAGGAGATGGCCGCACCACGTGCAAATTTTTGGCGGGAGAAGGAGAAGGCCTTGCCACGTGGAGGCTTTTAGCAGGAGCACTGAGAAAAATATTTGGGTTGGAGGAGATATGGAAGCGGTCGGGACGCTGGGGCTGTTGCCGACTGCCGAGCACGTGGTCGGACTTGACGTAGCGGGACTTGCTCTCCTGCAGTAATTGAACGGCGCTCTTCGTCCCTCCACTCCCACCCCCGCCGCTGCCCCACCACCCAGACCCGATCATCAGCCCGCCCCACCCATGGGACATGATGCAACAACCTGCAAGAAGGGAGCACATTAGTTAACTAATTTGCTAAAATTATGATTAGCTATACATATAATTAACTATAAGGAAATTAATCAATTGATTACAATTTGATTGATAAAAGGAAATTATAATATTAATGTCAACAATGCTGTAAAAAGGATAATATTAATTACTGAAGAATTTGTATCCATTGTTCCACATAATAGTTTGGTGATCTAGAAAGAAATATATGCTAGGCTGAATAAAAAAATATGTACTTTCAATAAAATCCCATTTTTTAAATTAAATAAATCACATTTGAAAACTATCAAACAAACAAAAGTTGAATGCAAGGTAAATCAAACGATAGTTCTTGTTTACATTTGCTATATTATGTTTGAGATGCACTTCTATCTGTGAAGTATCTAGAAATGTTGTAGGTTTATAATGATTGAATGTAAACAATATAATTTTGGTGTAGGTTTATAATGAGTGGATGTAAACATTATAATTTTGTTGTAGCTTTATAATGATTGGATGTAAACAATATAATTTAGTTGTAGGTTTATAATGATTGGATGTAAACAATATAATTTTGTTGTAGGTTTATAATGAGTGAATGTAAACATTATAATTTTGTTGTAGTTTTATAATGATTGTATGTAAACAATATAATTTTGTTGTAGCTTTATAATGATTGGATGTAAACAATATAATTTTGTTGTAGGTTTATAATGATTGAATGTAAACAATATAATTTCGTTGTAGGTTTAAAATGATTGAATGTAAACAATATAATTTTGTTGTAGGTTTATAATGAGTGGATGTAAACAATATAATTTTGTTGTAGGTTTATAATGAGTGAATGTAAACATTATAATTTTGTTGTAGGTTTATAATGATTGGATGTAAACATTATAACTTTGGTAATCATTCACTTTATTTATGTTTAAATTATAGAATCATTTAAAAAAGGGCAATTAAAAATATTTCATTTGCTCTTCATTCAAGAAATAATTTGACAAGTTGATGATATGAAAATAAGTTAGAATGAACACCGTAGTTGAAGTTTGTTCAAAATCAACATTATTTGTTCATTTGTTATTTTATTTTTTGTTTCCATCTATAGTTAAGTACCAATAATAAGCCAGGTTGTGGTTACAGTGCACATTTCCCACTGAGGTGCCATTTGCATTTAGTCAACGTTATTGTAATTCCTTGACGAACGCTAGGCAACATTTCAAAAAATATATATTTCAGACTCGTAATTACCGCGGGTGGGACATCAGGTAAGTCATTATCAACATGAGCAATGTGAAAAATATTAACTAAAAACAGCAACAATCTTGAAAAATGTATTCAAAATATAAATTTGCTTTCATTAAACAAGTCGTATTGTTTTTTGTTAAGCAATATGTTCAGTATAATGTTATAGTAACGTATTAAAAAATAGTTTTGACGCCCCAATGAAATGAAACGGAGACCAAACCGTTAATATTCCGTCGTCGTCGTCAAGTGTTCTTTTCACATTCAACAAAATGTTAAAAAAAACACTTCTAATTTTTAACAATACCAACAACATTTTTTGTACTTATTTTTTTGATTTGTTTTCTATTTCGATACTTAGAATAACAGTCGCTTGCTTGACCTTCAAACCGGTGAGCGGTTCAGGAATAACTATTTTTAATTTAGTAAGACATTAAACATTCTTTTTCTATTATAATGTTGGTAACAAAGTAAAAACTATTTTTCATAAAAAACAAAATCCAAGTGCATTTATTATTTACTTCAGCTATGGTAAGTAATACAAATGTTTTAATCCAGCCTTCGTCATGTTATGAAGTGACCTCAATCACCTGTTCGAAGGCAGTTGCCTGTCCTTGACTTCAGCTTGCCTCTCATTCGCTGACCACGCGTGAGACTTTTCGCACAACAGAAACAATTTTCCCACAAAACCTCACAAAATAAATAAAGAAATTTCACTCAGAACCCTGTGTCTTGAAAGACTTTTGAAAAGCTCGCTCTTGAAAGGGATTTCTTTGTGGATTTCTTACCTCATTAATGCCTGACAAATTATTCCTATAAGGACTAAAACACATTACAATTCTGTTGAAATTTCACCCTTCAACACTAATGAGTCAGACTTTCAATAGGCTAAGCTTTTGTTCAAGCCGAGTGAGTGTAAATTGGAAAACAATTGATGTATTTCCTCACTTGGTAAATATTTCATAATCCTGAAAACAATTTCAGAATAATTATTTTGCTTTTGTTATCCCAAGAAACCTATTTTCATGGTAATTCAGGTAATTAATGTTTTAAATAATTATTTACTTAATTCATATTACAACACATTATAAACCATGTAAAGCATTTGAGTTGATATTTACTATTCACTTTTAACATAATTATTATACAGTAATCTAAAAAAACTATGTTAGTTCTTAAGCAATTTTGTATTTAATTATTAAAATAGATGTACTATCTATTTATAAATAAATAAATATGCAACTAATATTTTCGAAATTAAAACATTTGATAAGTCATCAACCAATTATCTAAAAAATTATTCCCTTAAAATTTTTGAAAAAATTAATTGTTGTAATTATAATTTATCTATAACATTAAAAAATGTTTCATTCAGACTTGATTTTTGTGAATAAACAAATAAAATGAAAAATAAACGTCAACAGAATAAATTTCGTGATGAAATACGTTTAATTTTTGCTCTGACTAAACTCTTCACTTCAATAAACAGGAAACAAATGCTATAAAAATAAATCTGAAGACAGGGAAAACGCTCAAAAAAAACTAAATTTCACCCATTCAACTTGCAGACGACGATGTTAACTAAACTATTTGAACGGCATAATTGAACTATTTGAACTATTAATTAAACTATTTGAACGGCATTAATTAAACTATTTGAACTATTAATTAAACTATTTGAACGGCATTAATTAAACTATTTGAACTATTAATTAAACTATTTGAACGGCATTAATTAAACTATTTGAACTATTAATTAAACTATTTGAAC
>JARUHE010338033.1:0-10593 GCA_031471125.1 Archaeomysis grebnitzkii | reverse complement strand
GGCCAATTATTGAATTTGACATTAATACTACTTATATAAATGTAATTAATAATAATACAAATTAAAGTAGTATTATAAAAATAAATTTAATAGTAATAATGATAATAGTATTAGAAAAATAAATTTAATAATAATAATAAACATAGTATTAGAGAAAAAGTTAATAATAATAATAATAATACTGAAAACCGTATCAGAAAAACAAAGTTAATAATAATAATAATAATAATAATGAAAATAGTATTAGAAAAAGAAGTTAATAATAATAACAATAATGAAAAAAGTATTAGAAAAACAAAGTTAATAAAAAAATAATAACAATAAAAATATTATTAGAAAAACAAAGATAAACTTACCAATAAAAATGACGGCGTTGATTTTGCTGTTCATGATCATTTTGTCTTGTAGTATTTTTTATAGTTTGTGAAAAATTTAGTCACTTTAAATCTTATTTAACTTTCTTTAAAACTTTCAAGATAACAACTTTTCAGTTAACACTAGTTAAACACTAACTAGGAAAAGGAACTAAGTATAATAATATATAAAAATTATTAAAAAAAACTGTTAATTAATGTAAGTAAATAAATATTTTTCAGTTCAAGTCAGTGTGTCCAATAAATGAGTGTCCAATAAATGGTGTCGGATAAATGAGTGTCCAATAAATGGCGAGCAATGTTGTGTTAAGTAAGCCTCTGTAATGGACGTTGACTCGATCAGTGATTTTTATCAATTGAGTAAAACTGACAAAAGCTCCTGACTTTCCTCGTCTTTATAGTCCCTTCTCTTTTGTGTGTGCGCGCCCGCGCGATCTATGTCTGTGGCGGCAATTGGATTATTTTTATTCATTGATTTACCAGAAAATAATTCGGAAGGTTAATAATCGTGATAAAGCATTTATGAAGATCCAGATATGGTTTCAAAATATCTTTAATTCTTTCATTTAACAAAACTCAAGTTTTTATTTTCTTTCTGTGATAATATTTCCATTCTAAAGCTTGATACTTAATACGTTGTAAAACTTTTGGCTAGGAAATGATACCACATCTATTCAAAAATATTATGATCATTTTTTTGGATTGAAAATTAGAAACAAACTAGACAATTGGTCTAGTTTAAATGTCATAGACAGTCTTTTTACAAAATTGTGACATTTCCAAATAATAGAAGTTCTAATGACACTCAATTTAATCTTTTAAACATATTTTCAACCTTTCAGTAAAGTATTTTTTCAAATTTTTCTTTATAAAAATGTGTACTTGAACTTTTCATTCTCTTTTTTTTTAATTTTTACTGTGTGTGTGTGTCATGTTTTATTGTTTACATTGTGAAGCGCCCTAGAGAATTTATTAATTTTCGAGCGCTATAAAAAAAGTAAATTATTATTATTATTTAAACGACATCTATGACAGTTACTACTTACCAGACTATAAAATAAAGTTCTTTACATTAAAAATGTTTTACATTAAATTAAAATTGATTTTGGTTTTATAACTTCAAAGGCATAATGTATTGAAATTTATCTAAAAATGTTAACACTTTAACCGTTTCTTGTATCACCGGTGTTACAAGAAACGGTTAAAGTTGTAAATTTTTTTTGTTTAATTATAAAGGGTTAAAGTGCCATCGGGTGAGATTTTTTATTTGCTTTACATCTCACATTTGAGTTTTAAATCAAATCTCTTATGGTTACATTTTATTAAGTATTTTAATCGAGTTTGTATTGTGTTAAGGGAGACTTATACTGCTTTGATTTTTGCCATCAATATATTTGTTATGTTTAATGGAATTATTCAATTATATATATTTATATACTGTATATACTTATAGTTATAGATTTCGATAAGATTAAAGAAAAACTGAAGCTTTCGTTTTATGGTGTATATGTTTATGTAAGGAACTTTTTAAGTTTTTACAAAAAAAGAAGTTGTTTAATGAAATGATAAAATGAAAAAATAAACATTAAAGTAGAGTATTTAGAAAACAAATTATAATGAAATGTGAAGAAAGTGAAACCCAAACAAACGCACATTTTTGCCCTAATCAGCAAGCGAACCTATAAAGGATTTAACCCTATAACGCTCATTGGGTCTTTTAAGTGACGTTTCAAAAAACTTATTTTCAATGCAAACATTGTTGTGTTAACGATCTTATGACATAAATAATTCGTGTGTTATAGGGTTAAAGCAAAGAATAAACAATTCAGTTGTGGAATAATTTAAAGTTTGAAGAAAAGTGGTAAGCGATACCTATTTGCCAAAAATTGTTTTTTGCAAACTTCATTGAAGTATTCATGCGTTGGTGTACATTTTTGGAATACTGTCGTTACACAAACTGTATTTTTTCATTGTTGTATCTAAGAAGTCAGTTTTGTTTGTCTCCCACCAACAAGGATCAGCCTACCCATCAAACCACAGGATAACCAGTATTTGGTATTATCATACATACGTCACTACATTTTGAAACAAGACAGTTTAATATGTATCTGTATCACCATTGTAACATAAACACGGATAAGATTAGTAAAGGTATCAGATTAACAGATCCATGGTTTTAGATAGACACATTGATACCATTTATAAAATCAAAATCAAAATATTAATTCAATACAGTAAAGATAAATAATTAAAAACAGACGTGATGAAGTGGACTTAAGAAACAATATTAATAGTTAAGCTTAGACAACAATATTAATAACTAAGGTTAGACAACAAAGAAACAATATTAATAATTAGATATTATAATAATAATTAATAATTATCAATAATTAAGCTTAGACAACAAAGAAACAATATTAATAATTAGATATTATACACGCAACACAAGTAGCCTATAGTATGTTTCAACTATATTATTGGCATCATCAAAAACATGATTTTCATAAAGTTTGTTCTGTTTCAACACGAACTGTCAAACAAATATTTCACTATTACGTGAAAGCATAATATTTCCTCCTCGATGTAGATTGATGGCTCATCAATCTGAAATGCTGAGTGTGACAACTGAGAAAATATTCGAACTTCATGCCCGCATGATCGAGATTCAATATAATTATATTAATCAATTTAGTTTAATTAAACCGAAGTACAACAATGTTTTTATTAAATATTTTATAACCTGTTTGTTATGACCAATTTGAGATAGGTATTTATAATCTACAATTTATAGTATTATATCACGCAGCTTGTTCCTTAAATATTATATATGGAAATATAAATCTGAAATAAAACCTTAAAGTTTAATTAAAATCCCTCACTTAAAATTTTAATTGTTAAGTTATAAACACAGACTAAATTAATAAAACGAACTCTCCTAAAAGTGCATTATGAACGTTGGTTTTTGTCCTTTTTTTGTTTTTGTTAAATCACAAAAAAAAATATTTCTGTATCATACTGTGTTGCAGCGATTTATATGTTTTCACATTTAATTTTTCTATTACTTGACTATTAATAATAATAATTTTAAAATAACTTCATGTAAAACATAAAATTTATAATTGCATTTCTACAACAAAGTAAAACCAAATTTCAGAAATAATTAATGTAAATGAATGCAATTTCAATTTTATTAACTATTATTGTTCTGGTATGTTTCCCAATTTAGAGAATAATTATTGTTATAGATTATTAGGTTCAAAAGTTTTATAAATTATATAATAATGTATTTATTTGTTGCAAACTAATTATATTTAATAGTTTAACATTTTTTATTCAAAGTTGAAATTTTTTTGAATATTGTTTGCAAAAAACTTTATCTAAAACTTTCCAAGAAGATTCTTCGAAATTTGTCCTTTCAAATAACACGTTTTTTTCATTTCATTGAATTGCTTCCATGAAATGAGAAAAACAATTAAAAAACTCTAAATGGGCCATTTCGAAATGATAAAAAATAACTATTACCTATAATTTGCATTGTGTTTATCAATTTTTAAAAATATTTCAAAATCATACAATCATACAAAATATAAAGTGGTTGGTTGGTGGATCTGTTTGTTGGTTTGTTGCAAGAAAAATGTCACGCTTGAATTTGGTTTGATATCATAGTTTCTATTAAACAGCAATGAATGTGATATCTCTTTCTTGTTCATTCAGTGATTTTAGTCCGTAGTATTTGACGGGTAAGGTTAGTTGCAAGAAAAATGTCACGCTTGGAGTGCGTTTGGTATCATAGATTCTATTCTATGGAACATCCCTTTATTTTCATTCATTTCATTTTGGCGAGTAATACACTAGTATAAATATAAAGTACAACTATAAACTTAAATATAAATATAAGTGTAAATAACAGTATAAAGGTAAATATATATCCAAATACAAAGTTATATGGTAGGACGGGGTGAAATCGCTGTAGAATAAGTTGGGGATATGCGTCTACCAGTCCAAATGCGTCCACCTATAAAAAAAATATAATAGGTTCCTTCAAAACCTCTTTAAACTTGTGAATCAGTATATAGTTAAAACCTACTCACGATTTGTGATAAAATGCATGTAACGTAAATACATAAAACCTAATGTATTATAATATATAGTATGAATGATGGGTGGCCGCATTTTCCAGGTGGACACATTTCCGCAACTTACCCTAGGTTCAAGTCACCACGGGCCTTTATATTTTATTCAAAATGTTATTACTTCGTTATTTATTAAGGAAAATAATTTATGTTTGCGACATTTTAAACAAACCAGTCAATGTATTGGTATACTCTTTTTCTCTTTTACACATTTCCTGCAAAGAGACCAACCGGTGGGTCACTTTGTGGGTCCTTTTGATATGGCTTCACCTGCGATCCGATTAGGCAATCGTAGGTAACGTGTTAAATCTGACATTTAATAATGAAGCTATGAATGAAAAATAGTCTGATAAATTAACTGTTTTTTAAGCTGTAGCGGTTTCGCCCTGCAGTACTTTTTTTTATAAAAAACATAATTTTTTTCTCACAAAGTTTGAAGTTTAATGTTTGTTAGTACAATTTATACATATAAGATATAAGTTACATGTACAAACATATAAAATAAATATAAATTAAAAACTTGTGAGATGTTTTACCCTATGTGTGGGGTGAAATCGACGCATATTAGAAAAATGATTTCGCTAACTTCCAGTCGTCATAAAATATTATATCATCGGATGAGCAAGGATCTGAATGTAGAAAACAGATTAGTTTGTTGTGTAGGGTGTAGGGTAAAAACGTAAAAAACAATACAAACATAAATATAAACATAACTATAAACAAAAGTATAAACATACATAAAAATACAAATGATTATAAAAAAATAGAAATTAAAATATAAATAAAAAAATTAACAAAAGTAAAAATACAAATAAAAATAGACATAAAAAACAAAAAACACAAATATAAATATTTATATAAACAGAAAGATAAAGTCATAAACATAACTGCAAAAATAAATAAATATAGATATAAATATAAATATAAATATAAATATAAACATAAATATAAATATAAACATAAACATAAATATAAATATAAATATAAATATAAATATAAATATAAATATAAATATAAATATAAATATAAACACATTCTAAACAAACACGAACAAATTTATATTCATTTACTTGATAATTTGCTGACGAACAGGTTAGTTTTGCCGATTAGCAGGAGTAATGAGTTGGGTGGAGAGGGAGAGAGGGAGGGGGAAAATTATTCAGGTGTGTCCGTTATTATTATGCAAAAGACAACTTTCAGTCAGTTTTTGTGCAAGTCATCAAAATAGGGAAGTAAACATGACAGTGTACCAAAATAGTGAAAATGAATAAAGGAATAAGAACAAGACGATTCCAATTAACCAAGGAACAATAGAATGAATCATCGCATAACTTGGAAACCAATCTTTCAAACTAACTTGAATCTAAAAATAAAAGAAAAAAATATTAAAAACCAACTCTGTTGTGAATAACAAAATAAGTTTAAAATAGAAAGATTTGCGGAAACCCCAACCAGCTTAAAAGAAAATAAAAATTTATTTTTCTTTCCTTTCTTTTATTTAAAATTGTTAAATAAAAATATTTACACTTCAAGGAAGTAATAAATAAATGTAAATATAATCTCTAAAAGTAAGAAAATAAAAAATTGCAAATAATTCCTTTACTTTAATGGATTAGTCTTATATCCTGTTGTTTAATGGTACAAATACCAAGATGCCTTGGTTACATATAGATTTTGGACCTTTAAAAACATTTCTTCTTCTGTAATATTTGGTGTGTAAAAATATATCTGTAGTTCACACTTCAAACATATTAATCAGCATAGTACATAGAAAAGATGAGTATGTTCTCTGAACGATGAAATTTATATTATAACAAAAGTCTTATACAGAGATACACGTAATATAATATGGAGTTTTAATTTAAAAATAAATGCAAACATCATATGACATGCTTTAGCAACCATTGTGAGGTTATTCATAAATAAGCAAAAGCAAACTAGGAAGTCATTTCAACCCTATAATAATCTGGCGGAGTTTGGCGAGAGGAGATAGTAGAAAATAAAAAAATATGAAATTCAATTATGAAGCAAATTGATTTGTTAATATACCGCTTGCTTAAAAATACATTCAACTCCACGAAGCTATAAAGGTTTTGTATATAATACTACAACTAAACATCAGTTACAAATTAGTCACATGTATTTTGTTGTGAGGAGGTTCATAGCCTTGCAGATAAGAAGACACTGAAGACATTCTGTATGTCTATGACAGTTAAATTGATATCATCAAATTGACTAACTTTTGTTAACAGTGTTATTCCCTAGAGAAATGTTACTAACTTTAACGTGAACTGTTCACAAAGTTTAGTAAATTTTAAGGTGTCAATCTTGACTATCTTAGACGTAAGAAGTTAGTCAAGGGTTTTCAGTGTATACGTCCATTGCATTTTTTTCCAAAACAACACAAAATTATCTCCATATAAATTTATAAGTCAGATGATATATGTGAAGAATAGTAACAATATAAAAATACAACAAAGAAACAACTTATCAATAAGTTGTGAGAAAAAAATTCATCCAAAGGTAAGATAAACAGGAAGAAAAAAGTTATTCATATTTTGATAATTGGAGAAAAAAAATATGAAAACTCTCACACCTTCAAACAAAACCTACGTTTAATTTCAACTTTGTATCATAAAAGCAATTACATGCTAATGCTGACTGACCAATCGTTTCAGGAACAATTTGAAAATGAAATTATTAAGCTGAATAAAACGAAATAGATTTCTTTAATCAATTTTTGAATAATTCGCCTAACTTTTAGGAAAATGTAAATTTTCATTAATTTTAGATTTTATTTTTCAAAGGTAAAAAATATTTTAAATAATTTGCTAAACAATATTTTTTGGTGTTGTTGTCATCGCATACAATATGTAAATTCCTTATAGTGTTTGTCTAAAGCTTCAAAGTTCATTCAATATTGTCATCAATGTTGTAAAAAAAACTAGCAACGAGTGGATAACTGTCGAGCGAATACGGGTTCAAACAGGTTCATATAACAAACTTTTATTTAATAAACGTTGATATCATTTTACAAACAACGACGACAGTGTTGATGTCGGAATAGTAACTATTCACTAGTTCGACAATACATAAACTTTCCAAGTTAAAAAACACGTAAAAATCAATTATGAAAACACCATAATCTGGTGGGCAGTGAACATGCGTCCATCGTACCCATAGCCTAGTTCATGAGAACCTAATTGCAATTAACTAACTAACTAACCATAATCTGTAAAAATAGAATTAGCCCTAAGACATTTTTAATTAGAAATGGCTCAAAAGTCCTGAACACAAAATAGCTTTAACCGGACGACAACGACAACAGCGACAGCGATGACAGCGGTAACAACAAGACACCGAAATCGGCAACGATAGAAAGGCAAAAAGTGCATAAAAAACTTTCGCTGACCTTGCTCACCTGTTCAACAAAAATTGAATAATGATAATAATCATAAAAGAAATATTAAGATTATAAAAATGTACTTTTTATTTAATAAGAAAAATATAAAATAAATAAAATAGTACAAGGTTTGATTTATCTCTTGTACATATAACCAGTAAATATTTATTAATAATGATACAAAGCAAATTGATATTGACAAAATAAAATGTTTAAGAAAAGTTATCATTCACGTTATCATCTACAACTTTTGTTCAATAGAAAACAATTTAAATAAAAAGAAACTTTTTGATCTATTTTCGTTTCTTGTAAACTCAGTGAAATGATGAATTAAAGTTATAAACTAAGATTCTATAAAAAAATACTTCCAGAAAAAATTATTCAACGAGTTATTATATAATTTTATGCAATGAAGAAAATTTCGAGACAAAATAAAACAAATAACATTTATTCTTCCGTTTCAGATTCAATGAAATGTTTCATTTTAGTTTTAAATTAAAATTTGAAAATAATTGTAACATATAAAGGCACATTTATTCAAGCTTTTATTCAATAAAATAGTTATAAAGTTAAAAACTAAAAAACTTTAATATTTGCCTCCAATTAAGATCTAAGTTCGAGACAATGACGACGACGACACCGGGCAGATAAAGAATTGTTGATTATAGGAACGTATTTGTGCTCTTAATGATCTATGTGAAACTTCTTAGGTATTTTCTAAATATATTTTATCTAAATGAAGCAAATTAAGGATTAAAACACCAACCAAACAATTATGTTTGAGCAATATATTATTATTAGGAATTTTGTTATAAATTACATCTAATAAACCTATAAATTACATATAAGCAAACTTTCCAACAAGCGTTCCTGAAATGTTTGGTTCACTCTGTATTTGAGTAAGTGTAATGTGAAATTAGCTCACCGCAGACTGTACCGTTGGCAATGTAAAGAAAACAGAATATGGTTTGTAGTACGGGCCCTGGGTATACTTTCGCAGGAAAGTCAATGTGGACGAATGAAACCAACTAGACTTGGTTTAGTAGGTATAAGTGAGTAAAAAAAACTTGGGTAGACTTTTTTACAATGTGCATGCGTCTTTTGAATGCGGTTTAAAGGTACGCGTCCGGCCGTTTTTCAAACATTTTTGTTTTTTATCCAATAATTATGATTTTCATATATTATATGTAAAATGCAATTTTAAGAATATTTTATTCATATATATATATATGTTGATAAAAGTTATACTTTTTTAAGATTTTTCATTATATATGTATAATTTTCAATTTTTTTTATTTAATCAAATGCAAACAGGTACTAAGAATGCATTACGTCAAGATTTTGCTTATACATATTCAATTATAGTTAGAAATAAAACACACACACACACACACATATATATATATATATATATATTTTGAATTGGAAAACTAAAAGAAGTAGGTTAAACAATTGCATAATTGCAACAGTGCAGCCTGTTTATTAATAAAAATGAGGAAAATAATAATTCAAACAATTTATATCACTTGATGCATTTTATTTTATTATTGAATGTTATTTATAAACATGGACATTATTTAAAGAAAACATAAAAAAGTAATTATTATATCTAACACTCTGCATTTATATTGCAGAAAAACTATACATAGAGACTTTACTACGACGGCATATTATTTTTACATTTACTTTTACAAAAACAGAATTCTGTACAAATAGTTTTTAGATTTCTACATTTGCAGCGCCCTGTACATAGCTTCTTGCATTTGCATTTTATACCAAAGTACAGTGGCAATTCGAGAAGATGTTTATCTGGCTGCAAGACTCCATTTATATTTAACCAGCCAAATTCAATTGGATCATCTTGATCATCATTATAATGCCTATTTAAAAGTGAAATGTTAAGTCGAACAATGAAGTGACAGCGGAGTATGTGCATATATAGTGAATGAGAGGTTGGTGGTAAATCCGATAAAGCCATTGTTCTATTTGTGTAATATTCCACTCTCAAATCATTAAAATTGGTGCTTGCTGATTTTGAATTTAGTACCCTAACAAGGTACTGTTCCACATTTTCAACAACTTCTTTCGTTAATTGTCTATCTTCGCCAAAGTAAGACAGCTAAATATTGGGGTTGGCTCTTAATGCACGAATTTTTGTGCCAATTTTACTTGTCATATCACAACCTGTTAATATATGCGCTTTAAGAATTATTTTATACATATCATCACCAATATTATTACGAAGGATATGTAAGGGAATGAATCTCACATTTGTTCCAGCTCCATATTTTACAAATAGCTCTAGGAGACCTTTTGAAATGAATTGTGGCATGTAATAGAGTAGCAAAACAACCACATCAGTGTCATTTGAAGAGACGATAATTCTCTTTATATCACTTTTGATTGCATGATCAACATGAGGGATAATACGCTGGTCTGCTTCTTCAATATTAGAATTTAATTCGTTGATAATAATAGAAGCACCATCAGAAGCAACTTCAACGCAGTCTATAACTTCAAATGAATTGCATAAATAACTACTGACAACTAAGTTTATTTTTTGAGCTCTTGCAGTTTTAATGAAAAATTCCCTACAAAGGAACTGCAGTTGAATTTTATTATTCACTGATGACCAAAAGCGATCTAATTGAACTGGAATTTTGGTATGCTCCGTTAAATTCAA